>SJYA01002750.1:1804832-1894304 GCA_006410615.1 Neotragus moschatus
TTCAACTTCAGCTTCTTCAGTGTTACTGGTCAGGGCATAGGCTTGGATTACTGTGATATTGAATGGTTTGCCTTGGAAATAAACAGAGATCATTCTGTCATTTTTGAGATTGCATCCAAGTACTGCATTTCGGACTCTTCTGTTGACCATGATGGCTACTCCATTTCTTCTAAGGGATTCCTGTCCACAGTAGTAGATACAATGGTCATCTGAGTTAAATTCACCCATTCCAGTCCACTTTAGTTTGCTGGTTCCTAGAATGCTGACTTTCTCCTCCCTCACATCCCCTCAATCCGTCTGTCTGCAGTCAACAGCAGCCCTTACCCTGGGATTGTTCCACAATCCCTAAACTCCAGCTCCCAGCTGCTGCTCCTTCTAGGAGACCCATATTCCTGTTTGGGGTATGTATGGCTGCAGCAAGGACTGTCTGATACTCATTCCATTTAGGCTGCCACAGATCAGCTGTTTCACTCTCAGCCTTAGATGTTTCTCCTCTGACTCAGACAACTGCCCCGATGTGGGGATCAGACCCCTGCTTCAGTTCCCCCACCCGCCGAGGGCAGGCCCAGTTCTACTAACACTCCTGTTTTTCCCCCTAGTTCCTTCATCCTACCAAGTTTTGCGTGGTTCTACATATTGTTTTCCACTGGTCAGGAACTCTTGTCCATGCTCAGCTGGTGTTTGCATGCAGTTCTGTGTCTGAAGGTGTACTCCTGATGTATCTGTGGAAAGAGATGTATTCCATGTCTACCTATTCCTCCGCCATCTTGTTCCTCCAAACTATTATATATATATATAAAATGTGTATTAGTTTCTGAATCACCAGGAACTAATACACATTATAAATCAACTCTACATCAATAAAGTAAATTTAAAAAAAAGAAACCTGTGAAATCTTGGGCTAGTCATCTAGGTAAGTATAGGTTGCCTATAAAATGGGACTCAATTTTTTTTTAATGTCTTGGAGTTGTGAATTTCAAATATGATAAAATGATTCGAATCCTTTAAGAAGAAAAGAATGAACTCCCCACTTGGATGTTGCCCCAAGAGGCTGAATAAAGAATCTAATTCTTTGGGTTGTTCTTTGGTTGGCAGACTCTCGTTTTGTGCTGCTTCCACATCCTGAACGGTCTCGTGGCTGCAGGCCTTCGCCAAGGATGACTCACACCTGTGTGTGAGGGCCCGGGAGCCACCTGAGGGCAGGATGAGGGCCTGTTCACCTTCTATTTGCTGAGTGAGTTCCTCTGCCTTGGACCTGGTTCTTTTTTCAAAAAGCTACAAATTTAGTTCAATTTCCCTTTCCCCTGGGCTAATCAGCACAATCAGTCCTGAAATAATAAGTAGGCTGGAAGAAAGCAGAGCCGTCCACCCATTAACAAAGAGAGAGTAGGCTTGCTCCTGAAGCCACATCCTGGCTCCAGCCGGGCTGGTGTTCCAGTGACAGGAAATGGCCTGAAGAAAACATTCGGTGCCCCTTTCCTAGGACCAAGGTCCTCGATTAGTTCGCCCAGAGGCTACTCACACGAGGCAGGCTTACTGTCCTCCCTTAACCTGTAGTAAGTATACATAGTATCCCTGTAGAAAGCTACTCCAAAACCTAGTGATCTAAAGCAACCAACAGCTACTATCTGAGTTTCTAACTGTCGGGAATCTGGGAGCAGCTTAGCTGGGTGCCTCCGATTTCAGGTCTCACAAGCCTGTGGTCAAGATGTCAAGCTGGGGCTGGAGCCTTCTCAAAGCTTAACTGGGAGAGGATCTACTTCCAAGCTGAATTTCCTGGCTGTTGGCCAGAAACATCACTCGCTAGCCAAGTGGGTCTCTCCTTAGAGCCTCTCACAGCATGGTGGTGGGCTTCCTTCAGAGTCAACCAGCGAGAGAGCCAGTCTTTGTGACCCAATCTCAGTAGTGACGGCCCATTAATTGTGCTGTATCCTATGTATTAGAAACAGATCCATCTCACACACAAGGGGAAGGAAATCCACAGGGCTTGAATGCCAGAAAGCAAGGATCCTTGGAAGTTTTAATCCAGCCTCATTATTTTGGGGCCCACAGGGGTACAGGCAGTGATGTAATGGTCATATGCCTCTGGACATAACTCTGGTATATCTCTTTTAATAAGTTGGAAAGTACACATAATTGTATCAACCATTTTCCTACAAAAGCAAGCACTGATGTAGTTACACACCTGCACCATGGACATAAACCAAACACATATCCTGGGGAGAGTTGAATTATACTGTAGTTTGTTGAGGAGAGTGAGCCTGAAACATACATGCAGTGTATTTTCTCCACATTCTCCTGTGATCCTCCAGGTAAGAGTTCTGGTTCTACCTTATACCAGCTGTGTGACTCTGGGCAAGTAACTTCCTTGAAGCTCCATTTCCTCATCTAGGGACAGAGGGGTAATAACAGAATTCATGCCACTGGGTTTGGGGTGGGATTAAATGAAAATAATTGTACATATAAAGGGGCTTCCCAGGTAGCTCCGCTTGCCAGTGCAGGAGATGTAGGTTCGATCCCTGGGTCGGAGATCTCCTGGAGTAGGAAATGGCAACTCCTTCCAATATTCTTGTCTGGAAAATCTCATGGACAGAGGAGCTTGGCAGGCTACAGTCCATCGTTCTCAAAGAGTCAGACACAACTGAGCACAGCAT
Organism: Neotragus moschatus; assembly: GCA_006410615.1. Classification (NCBI taxonomy): domain Eukaryota; kingdom Metazoa; phylum Chordata; class Mammalia; order Artiodactyla; family Bovidae; genus Neotragus; species Neotragus moschatus. The sequence goes on from SJYA01002750.1 coordinate 1,807,487, forward strand.
ACACACACACACATAAAGACCCAGCATTGTGCCTGGCACATGATATGTACTAAAGAAATCCTGGGGCTTATCAGCATTATTATTCCATGGCTATTCTTTAATCTAATGTATTTTGTTTCAGACTTTCTGCTCGTAAAGCCTGGCTTGGCTCCCTTTAAAATTTAACAAAAGCTAGTCAATACTAAAAACCCATGGACAGTTTTTTATGACACCAATAGGTGTAAGTTATAATCACGGTCTTTGGATATCTGATGCTGGTAGTTAGCATCAAAATACAGCATTTCAAAAAAAAAATCTCAAGAATAGGTTACTGCAGAAATTTTAGGAGACAAAATATTATAGATTGGGAGAAGAGGAGTTGAATTTTCACATTTCCCCTCCTTAATCTTTGCCTACATTTTGAATGAGTGATTTCTGAGTGAATCCACACAGAGAAAGAAAATACATTCTGATGTCTTGTCGGTTGGGTTCAAGGCCTTGAGTGTCTCAGAAGATGGCCCACAGACACTCTGCTTACTAAAGTTATAATCTGGACTTGAGCAGAGTAAGTGTCTTTTACTGCTTGCCCCAGGCAGTGTTCATTGCATTCCAAAAGTTTAGAAATACATGGGTGGACACATGATCTATGAAATAACTGTTGACTTTTCCATGTGCTTTGGGAAGGGGCTAAGGAGGACAAAGGCACTTTTTTCCCCTTTCTCTCTCAACTTTTTTTTTTTTCTCTGAGAAGCCGCAGAATTTTGACCCACTTCACATCTGCCTCCTGCCTCTGGTTTTGAAATCTGCAGCCTGATGGCTTGTTTGCTTGTTAGCATGAAAGGCTTGCTCTGGGTCTGTGCTTGCTTGTTAGTAAAGAACCAACAAGCGTTGCCGTCCAAAGGTAATCACAGACTGAAATCACTTCCAGATGCCAAGCCCCACCGCTGATGGTGAGAGCAGACTTTACGATTGCAGCGGACCAGGTACTTGATGGCTCTCACCCAATCCTGTGAGGGTTTTGAACGTGCACGTGTGTTCCCCTCTTTCCTTTCTCTCCCCTTGCCCCCTGTTTCTTCCCTCTCTGCCATTCCCTGCTTTCCTCAGTCGTGAATCAATTTTAATCTGAAGAGCAAAATCAAAACTGGATACAGCCCAGACTCAATTCTGCTGCAAGCATCTGAACTGCTGTTACCCTGGGACCTGTTAGGTGATGATAGCTCCCAGTTACAGCTGCAGCCACCAGGGAGAGGAGTAGCTCTTTCTTCCAGCCCCATCCTCACAGACTTCTAGACAGCCTATCCCAGGCAGAGTGCAAACATGGAGAATACTGTTCCTCGGGCAATTAGTGCAGCTGGGACCAGAGGGATTATCCTGCCTCCAGAAAAAGAATCACTGCTCACATTCAACTCAGAAATAAGGCTGGTTGGCAGAGCTGGAACTCACACTGGTGGACTATGTGGGACTCAGCAGGGACCTGGGAGACTCTGGTTTCAGTCCCTACAAGCTGAGACATATGAGAGCTTTCCACAGAGAGTTTGAGAAAAGGAAAAGGTAGACGAGGAGAGGGAGAAAGCAAAGGTAAAAGAAAAAAAAGGACTCAGTACTAACAACATCCACAGAGTTATGTCATTAAAGTACTGAAGTCGGAGAAAGGACAATCAAGAAGGTTTTCAAGAGGAACTGATCATAGACATGTTGATTTTCTCCCTCAAAGAGCGAGTACCATGAAATTCAATTTCAAGCTTCATCCCAGTCTACCCACTGAAAGGACATAAATGGCAGAATCTTTCCTTCATTTACTAATTAGTCTCCTTCTCCAAAGCTCTAGGTAGACCTGGCATTTGTGAAGACAAGAATCTGTATGATTTGATTATATGCACACAGATAATACCCAAAGAAACATTTGTATATTAGCCAGTAGAAAATCTTTTTTAAAAATCCCTCATTTTGGCTTATGTGTAGTTAGTATACTTAAGTTATTACTTCCCTTGTGAATAATTCATTAAAATTTAAATGTAACACAAATGTATTTCTTCCCAGGCACAACAGCATACAGCTTGCACTCAACCACTTATTCCCAGATGTTTATACCAACAGGGTCCAAGAACTCCATAAAACTAGGATAATAGCACATTGAAAATATCTGGCCACAACCCATAAAAGGATGTGCATAATAAAACTGCTCCCACCCACCCCATCCACCCACCAACGCAAAATTTCCAAATGTTTCAAAGCAATTTTCTAAAGGTGTAGTGGGGGTAGGTGCCCCAAATCCTATATTCTCATATTACTGAGACCTGAGTTCAAGATCGAATTGAAGAAGTACATGTATCCAAACTCTTTAAACAGAATCTCTTAAAAATGAGCCCTGAAAAAAATAATCTTAAATGACTGGTGAGCAGTTTGTTTCACTGCAAGGAAAAATAAAAGGGAGGGGTGTGTGTGTGTGTGTGTGTGTGTGTGTGTGTGTGTATGTATGTAAGTAGATGCCCAAAATGATGAATGTATTCTCCAAACGGCCAGGTTTTCGCCACCTTATTAACATCTACGGTTAAAAGGTTAATTATATAACAAAAGAAAACTGTTTGTTAATGCTACTTTTCCCCTTTATTTTGTTTTGGGAATATTGAATATTTTATATCAGTCCCCCCAAGCGGCTACTCACCTTAAATGCATACTTTACACCAAACAAATAGTTCATTCATTTCTGGATTCCTGTTAGAAATAAGGGGCACTGAAAACTGACCAGTTCAGTGTCTGGGCAGTCAGCTGTTGGGCCTCATCTACTTAAGAGGACAGAATTAGGTACATAAAGGGGAAAACTCTGCTTCTGTATCAAGGGAGGTAATAGAGCAATAATAGGAAACTGGTTAGAATGATAAATAGGAGGAAGACGTGATAAATGAACAAGTCCATAGCATATCTTGGCCACCCAGAAAGGTATGAATAGTAACGTACTCAGGGAGCTATAAAAGATGACAGACTTGTGTCTGACAGTGAAATAAGGCAGTGGACAGATGGGGGAGGGGTGTAATCTGCTGTAAAATGGAAACAAACTGAAGTTGATGTCAGAAAATCTGGGATCAAGTTAGGCTTTTCCTGGTAGTAGTCTTGTGGCTTAGGCTTAGTTACCTCATCTACAATCTTGTGATAATTGCCTCTATTTTAGATGCTTGCTGAAGAGACCAAGGGGGCTAAGAGCCTTTGCAAGTTGCAAAGTATTCTGTGTATCTGCCCTACCAGAGTGGGTGACATTGTATAAAGAGGCAGCTGACGAAAGAAAAGTTTTTATTTCGTCAAAATTTGGAACCCAGTTTCACTTTTATTTATACCTAACATATACCTAAAAAGATGCTGTCCATCTCTCTATCTGTTAAATGGGGGTTGCAATATTTGTCTTATGTGGTTGTTGCATAAATATATGAGAGCCACTAGAGATTTGTAGGCAATGGCACCCCACTCCAGTATTCTTGCCTGGAAAATCCCATGGACGGAGGAGCCTGGTAGGCTGCAGTCCATGGGGTTGCTAAGTCGGACATGACTAAGCAAATTCACTTTCACTTTTCACTTTTAGGCATTGGAGAAGGAAATGGCAACTCACTCCAGTGTTCTTGCCTGGAGAATCCCAGGGACGGGGGAGCCTGGTGGGCTGCCGTCTATGGGGTCACACAGTGTCAGATATGACTGAAGCAGCTTAGCAGCAGCAGCAGAGATTTGTAGAGGATAAAGCACTACTCAAAGTCAAGGCTTCATTACACTTTGGTGAAACACAACACATGCTCATTCATTCATTCACTTAGTCAACAGACATCATTCTTGAGCATTAAACACTGCCAGGTTCTGCCACACTTAACAAATATTATGGTGAATAAGACCTGACCTTATTCTCATAAGACTTTAGTCAAGTTTCTTAAGGAAATGGCTTGCAAAGTAGAAGACCACATTTTTAAACCATAAATATTTACAATATCTCACCATACATATACTTTAACACAGAGTCAAGAATATTTAGTAGAAAAATAACTAGATAAGAAATTAGGAGATGAGGATGGTTTCAGATCTTTAAAGGTACATCAGTCAAAGTCTTTGTACCCCTGTTTTTTCATCAATAGGACATCCGGGTCTATGTGCTTCAAAGGCATTCTCTTAAGTGGGTTGGTGCCTTTATTCCAAATCTAACATATTAGACTATTGGACAATGGATCTGATTTGTTTAACAAGTCAATGGCAGGAAGAAAAAAAGAAAGAAGGGGGTATTAAAAGATACCTGAGAGATATAGCAACCAAATCACACGTAGATTTAACCACCTATAACAGAGTTTCTGAAATAACTGTGGAAATTTGAACATTGTCCGAGTTTTGGATGATAGCACAGAAATACTGATGATTTTCTTGTTAGGTATGATAATAGCAGTATGAGTTTATAGGAAATGGCCCATGATTTTTAACATATGTAAGAACGAAATGGCTTAACACCTGGACTTATAGAAAATAAAATCCTAAATAATCAAAAGGTTAATTATTTAACAAAAGAAACGAAAATCTCCCACAAACATGTGCATATACAGACCGATCTTACAGCCAGCATTATCCTCACTTTTTTCCTCTCACCTGATACACAAAATATATTACCAAACTCATTGAGGTGGAAATACTTTCCTAATTACTCGAGTTAAATTTGGTGTGGGGGAAGAACATAGGAAAGAATGTTTCCAAACTTACTTCTTCGTGATAAGATTTCATTAAAGTCATGGGTGCTAGACTCGAACTGGGTAATTGAGGAAACATGGGTGCTTCTAGCACTATATCTGGCTTTGGTATGGTTGCAAAGTTGTGGGAGGGAGGCTAAAAGTAGTCAAATTCTTCCACAAATGCCTTCTGACTCAGTGGATCAAAATTAGTAATGCATTTTTTGAGTTTGCATATTTAAACTAGACACATGTATGTCTTTGCTTATCTAGGACTGACTGGCTGCTGAAATAGGGTAATTTGCATGGCCTTACATGGTCATGACTCCAAGTGTAGTCCTTTCACCAGCAGTATTGGCATCACCTGGGAGCTTGTTAGAACTGCAGTAGGTCTGACTTCACCCGAGACTTGATGATTTAGAATCTACATTTTATCTAAAAGAAAACGATTAAAAAATGGGCAGAAGACCTGAATAAACAGTTCTCAAAAGAAGACATACAAATGGCCAACAAGCACATGAAAAGATGATCAACATGGCTAATCATCAGAGAAATGCAAATGAAAAGGAGATATCACTTCACACCTGTCAGAATGGCTACCACCAAAAAGTGTACCAATAACAAATATTGATAAGGATATAGAGAAAAGGGGACCCTCACACACTGCTGGTGGGAATGTAAATTGGTTAACTATGGAAAACCATATGGAGATGACTCAAGAAACTAAATACAGTACTACCGTTATGACTCAACAATCCCTCAGCTGGGTATATATATCAAGGAAGTGAAAACATTAATTCAAAAAGATACACGTACCCCACTGTTCATAGCAGCATCAGTGACAGTAGCCAAGAGAAGGAAGCAACCTAAATGTCTACCAGCAAATGAATGGATAAAGAAGATGTGGTATATGTACAGTGGAATAGTTCTCAGACATTCAGAAAAAGAATGAAATTTCCCATTGGCAACAACATGGATGGATCTAGAGGGTATTCTGCTTAGTGGAATTAGAGGAAGACAAATAGTGTACGCTATCACTTATACATGGAATCTAAGAAAATAAAACGAATGAAAACAACAAAACAAACTCCCAGGGAACAAACCAGTGGTTACCAGTGGGGAGAGGGGAAGGAGGAGGGGCAAGATAGGGTAGAAGATTAAAAGGTAGAAACGATTATGTATAAAATAAATAAGTTACAGGGATATATTATACAGCAGAGAGAATATAGCCAATATTTTATAATAACTTTACATGGAGTATAATCTTTAAAATTTGTGAATCACGACATTGTACACCTGAAACCAATATCAGTAAATCAATTATAGCTCAATTTTCAAAAAGAAATTACATTTTAACAAGATCTCCAGTTATCTTATTAAAGTCATTAAAGTTTGAGATGCTTTGCCTTAGAATCTAAGACTTGGATAGTTATCAAAAAGAATACAAAGATACATGGCATTATTGTTATTTGTGTGAAGCAGCTTTCAGGAGAATCATATCAAAACAGCATTCAGGTTTTGAGAGAACGACACAGTGGCAGTGTGCCTTACTTGCACAGTCTCCACAAATTATCCACCTATACTTACGGACGCAGCTGCCATCAGTAGTCTCCCTGCCTGATGAATATCAAACCACCTCCGCGTTCATTGCTTCCACCCCAAGGGTCTCTCTCTTTAATGTCTGAAATCACTGACTACTCTCAGGAATTTAAAGCAGAAGCACCAATAATCTTGGGAAAAGACAAGGCTTATCTCGAAGCCTTATCTCTTCGTAAACTTAGAAGCTCCCCAGAAGTGTTCCTAAAATAGCCTGATCTTGATTTACTCAACCTTTTCAGTGTTCAAAATTGTGCTCCTTATGGACTTTTTCCTGCCCTATCGTAGGCTGAGAGCAGAGTGAGAAGGGCCTGCTGTGGTCACACACTGGGCAGCGCTCCCCCCACCATGACAATGTCACCACTTTCTCCTTCACCCACCACCTCTGGGCATTTTGTACATTGCTCCCCCCAGCAGCACAGCCCCTCCCTGACCTTTTTTGTCAGAGAGCGTGGCTGTGAGGATCCCCCAGACTTGATGTACAGAAGGGAGGGCCCTCTCTGCTCCACACCAGGTTATCATCCAATTTCATTTATCCTGCTAAGCTCCACTCTGAAAGTTCGACATGTTATTCTTTGTCTGGTGACATTTATGAAATGAATCATATAATTACCAGATTGCTACTCCACTTAAGGCTGCTCAAAGGCCCTTTCCACTTGGGTCTCTCTGTATTGAACGTGGGTGAAGCATCCTGAAAGTAGAATTAATGCCGAGTTCAAAACTGAATGACAAAACCCAATCACCTGTGTTACAGGGAAAAGCACATCCCACTTAAAATGTCTCAGGTCTTTCATTTTCTGTGGTCCTGGAAACCTGGAGCTTCGAATGGTGAGTATAATAGGAACATCCTAGGCGCCATAACAGCCCCATAAATATCTCCTGAGCAGAGTAGTGCATCTCTCCCTGGACTCCAAGAGCCTTCTTTGAAGTCACAGGGCAGAAGTTGTGCACGTGGAAGAGGTATGTAACTTATCATTACTCGCCAATGCTTTAGAAGCTTTTAAGTAACACTAGATTTATCACATTTTTCTTACAGCAAATTTTAGTTTCATCTAGCGTTGCTTCTGAAGCCTGAACCAATAAACTGGTTAGTCTTTGTAGTTGATCTGCCACAGTAGTTCCCATATTTTTCTGCCAAGAAGCCCTTTTGGAATCCTATTAAATGGGAAACATGACATTTACAGTCTCAGAAATTAGAACACCTGGAAAGAGGCCCAGAACTTACCCGGGCTCCGGGGGAGCCTCTAGAGCAAAGCAGGCTGGACCTTGCTGTTCTGCTGCTCTTTCCTCCTGAGGGCCCCCCTCATCTGGCGCAGCCCCTCTAGGCTGCATTGCCGAGCACTGTGCAGAGTAAATATTTCATATGCTTGACTTGATTCTGCTGAGGGACTGATGTAAAGTTAACATACTTGTAATCAGCTAGAGAGGACTTCTCTGATGGCTTAGCGATAAAATATTTGCCTGCAAAGCAGGAGACCCATCAGAGGTACAAGACGCAAGAGACGCAGGAGACGCAGGAGACGCAGGTTCCGGCCGTGGGTTGGGAAGATCCGCGGGAAAAGGAAATGGCAATCCATTCCAGTACTCTTGCCTGGAAAACCCCATGGACGGAGGAGCCCGGTAGGCTGCAGTCCATGGGGTCTCTAGGAGTCGGACCGACTGAGCGACTTCACTTTCACTTTCCACTTTCATGCATTAGAGAAGGAAATGGCAACCCACTCCAGTGTTCTTGCCTGGAGAATCCCAGGGACGGGAGAGCCTGGTGGGCTGCCGTCTATGGGGTCACACAGAGTCGGATACGACTGAAGCGACTTAGCAGCAGCAGCAGCAGCAGCAGCCAGTATTCTTCCCTGGAAAATTCAATGGACAGAGGAGCCTGGTGGGCTACAGTCCATAGGGTTGCAGAGTCGAACATGACTGAGCGACGGAGGATGGACGCAGTCAGCTTGCACTGCACTGTAGGGGAGGAAAAGGACAGTTACACACCAGCTGAAAACCACCATTCCTATGTAGGTTTATACCCTTGCTCTCTATTTGTATATGACAAAACGATCATTTCCTTCTTTAACACACACACACCGCACTTTATCATTACAAAAGGAAATCATGCTCACTGTAAAAAAAAGTAATAAAAATAAATAAGCATTTATTTTTTAATTTATTTAAATAAATAAGCATTTTCCTACTACTGAATACCCACTGTTAAGTTTCAACCACAAAACTATTATTCCAATACTTCTCTGTATGTGTGTGCATGTATGTACACACTTCGGTATGTTTCAGTTAACACACATCTTGCATTTCTACACACATAGACCCTCTCTGTTCCCAGAGGTCCCACTGAAATGATAAAAGGATTCTTTTTAAAATTCAAACCATTACAGCAATGAAAAACAAGAAAATAAGACCAAGGGTCTTCAGTAGTTTGGAGGGTTCTAATCAATAGAAAAGAAAAGGCAAATGGTAAGTGGAGGAGTTACCCTAGAGGCAACAAAAGCCCAAATTCAGACACAAAGGAGGAGTCCCTGAGATGATTCTAATTTGAAATTGACAAATTAGTCTGGGATGTTAAAAAACTGCATTTGGGACAGCTGGGGTGGTGAGGCTTACTCTCTTTCCTTCTCTAAATAGAATGGCTAATGAAGCTGCTTCTGTCAGAGAAGAAGGGAGTATGTCTGGAGGGGCTACTGGCGAACAAGGTGGGGGCTAACAATGCAACATCAAGTTGGAGATAGATCTGTACTTCCATAGTAGCTCAAACCAATACAATATTGTAAAGTAATTAACCTCCAATTAAAATAAATTTACATTAAAAAATAAATTAAAAAAAAAAAGAGGCAGAGTCACCCAGGAGTGGATAACTCTGAAGGCCTCCACCCTGCAGAAAAGCCCAGCTGCCTGTGGCAATTGGCCAGAAACAACTGCAGACTCAGCCCAATTGCAGACTCGTACTAGCATCAGGGAGCTCCAGACAGCAATGGTGGAGTGTCTCCAAAGTCCTCAGGGAAACTATTTTGAACCTAGCTTTCTACACTCAGCCAAATTTCAAGTGTGAGGGCTAGAGAAAAGCACTTGCTACTATGTAAGAATTCAGTACGTTTAGTAATCACACAGCCAGGAAGAAAAAATTACTTCTGAGGTAACCCAGCAAAATCTAAAAATAAGCCAAGAAAGAAGAAAACATGAGATATAAGAAGCTGCGGCTCTCTGATATGACCCAAGGAGGTTTACAGACATGAAAAAGAAAATTAAAGGTGAGCCCTTAGACAAAGGTGTGTAGAAGGTTCTTGTTTGAGGGACAAAAATGTTCAAAATTGAGGATTACATTTGCATCTCTAGAGAGATTTGTGGTGGTGGTTTAGTTGCTAAGTCGCTTCTGACTCTTTTGTGGCCCCATGGACTATAGTTTGCCAGGCTCCTCTGTCCATGGGATTTCCCAGGCAAGAATACTGGAGTGCCATTTCCTTCTTTAGAGGATCTTTCTGACCCAAGGATTGAACCTTCATCTCCTGTTGGCAGGTGGAATTTTACTACTAAGCCACCAGGGATGCCCAGAGAGATTTATACTCAGGTATTAATTTTATAAATGTTTCACATTGGTTTTAATAGTATAATCAACCTTCTGAAAAAGGACATAAGACTAAATTATGGTTTAAGAGCTTCACTTTGCTGACAAAGGTCCATATAGTCAAAGCTATGGTTTTTCCAGTAGTCGTGTATGGATGTGAGAGTTGGACCATAAAGTAGGCTGAATGCCAAAAAATTCACGCTTTTGAATTGCAGTGCTGGAGAAGACTCTTGAGAGTCATTTGGACTGCAAGGAGATCAAACCAATCAATCCTAAAGAAAATCAACCCTGAATATTCATTGAAAGGATTGATGCTGAAGCCGAAGCTCCAATATTCTGGCCACCTAATGCAAACAGCGGACTCATTGGAAAAGATCCTGATGCTGGGAAAGATTGAAGGCAGGAGAAGTGGGTGGCAGAGAATGAAATGGTTAGATAGTATCACCAACTCAATGGTCATGAATTGGAGTAAAGTCTAGGAGATAGTGAAAGACAGGGAAGTCTGGTGTGCTGCAGTCCATGGGGTTAGAAAGAGTTGGACACAACTTAGCAACTGAACAACAACAACAAATTGCATAAATACTAATGCAATTTAAAAATAGGAGTTAAATAGAAGGAGAGCTGAAAAGACATTCAAGTTACAAATTCCTCACATTTTTTACCTTGAAGCCAGTGTATATGCCTGCATTTGATAAAAAAATAAGAAATAGAATAATAATTATATATTTTTAAATTAAAGTGAAAACTGTTAGAAGCAGAAACAAAAACTGTTAGTAGACTAGGAGGACACTGGGGATTAAGGAAAGGGCGATTTTAATTTCTGTTTTAAATATGCCTATGTGGTGTGATAAAAAACAAAACTATATCTTGAACATCTTTCCAGGTGTAACCCAAATGTTACCAGCCTGCTGATATAATTGAGATCACATTTATATTTACGTTTGAAATGTGTGTGTGCTCAGTCACTCAGCCGTGTCCGATTCTTTGCAGCCCCAAGGAGCCCCACCAGGCTCCTTCTCTCCATGGAATTTTTCAGGTAAGAATACTGGAGCGAGTTGCCATTTCCTCCTGCAGGGGATCTTCCAGACCTAGGAATCGAAGCCAGGTTTCCTGTGTCTCCTGCGTAGGCAGGCGGGTTCTTTACCACTGAGCCACCTGGGAAGCCCAGGAAGGCAGAGATTGTTGGCTAAAACAGCAAGTACAGTGTGATCTCATTTAGCAGACACATGCACATAGACATACAGAAAAAGATCTGGAAGAACATATACTGAACACTGATATCAACCACTGAAAACTAATAGTGGTTCTCTCTGGTAGGAATGTTTTAATTTTTGTTAATTGAAGTATAGTATTTTTGTTAATCAAAGTATAACAACATACTATATATATACAATACATTATTAGATCATTATATATACAATACATTGTTAAAACATTTTATATATAATGTTATTAAAACATATTATATATCGGAGAAGGCAGTGGCACCCCACTCCAGTACTCCTGCCTGGAAAATCCCATGGGCGGAGGAGCCTGGAAGGCTGCAGTCCATGGGGTCTCTAGGAGTCAGACACAATTGAGCNCTAGGAGATAGTGAAAGACAGGGAAGTCTGGTGTGCTGCAGTCCATGGGGTTAGAAAGAGTTGGACACAACTTAGCAACTGAACAACAACAACAAATTGCATAAATACTAATGCAATTTAAAAATAGGAGTTAAATAGAAGGAGAGCTGAAAAGACATTCAAGTTACAAATTCCTCACATTTTTTACCTTGAAGCCAGTGTATATGCCTGCATTTGATAAAAAAATAAGAAATAGAATAATAATTATATATTTTTAAATTAAAGTGAAAACTGTTAGAAGCAGAAACAAAAACTGTTAGTAGACTAGGAGGACACTGGGGATTAAGGAAAGGGCGATTTTAATTTCTGTTTTAAATATGCCTATGTGGTGTGATAAAAAACAAAACTATATCTTGAACATCTTTCCAGGTGTAACCCAAATGTTACCAGCCTGCTGATATAATTGAGATCACATTTATATTTACGTTTGAAATGTGTGTGTGCTCAGTCACTCAGCCGTGTCCGATTCTTTGCAGCCCCAAGGAGCCCCACCAGGCTCCTTCTCTCCATGGAATTTTTCAGGTAAGAATACTGGAGCGAGTTGCCATTTCCTCCTGCAGGGGATCTTCCAGACCTAGGAATCGAAGCCAGGTTTCCTGTGTCTCCTGCGTAGGCAGGCGGGTTCTTTACCACTGAGCCACCTGGGAAGCCCAGGAAGGCAGAGATTGTTGGCTAAAACAGCAAGTACAGTGTGATCTCATTTAGCAGACACATGCACATAGACATACAGAAAAAGATCTGGAAGAACATATACTGAACACTGATATCAACCACTGAAAACTAATAGTGGTTCTCTCTGGTAGGAATGTTTTAATTTTTGTTAATTGAAGTATAGTATTTTTGTTAATCAAAGTATAACAACATACTATATATATACAATACATTATTAGATCATTATATATACAATACATTGTTAAAACATTTTATATATAATGTTATTAAAACATATTATATATCGGAGAAGGCAGTGGCACCCCACTCCAGTACTCCTGCCTGGAAAATCCCATGGGCGGAGGAGCCTGGAAGGCTGCAGTCCATGGGGTCTCTAGGAGTCAGACACAATTGAGCGACTTCACTTTCACTTTTCATTTTCACACATTGGAGAAGGAAATGGCAACCCACTCCAATGTTCTTGTCTGGAGAATCCCAGGGATGGGGGAGCCTGGTGGGCTGCCGTCTATGGGGTCGCACAGAGTCAGACACGACTGAAGCGACTTAATATATCATATATGTATAATAATATGTTTCAGGTTATTTTCATTATAGGTTATCACAATATATTAAATATAGGTCCCAGTGTGATACAATAAATTCTTGTTGCTTATCTACTTTATATATAGTGTTTTAATTTTTTAAAATATCTTATTTTCATTTTCTAATTTGTTACCGTATGTACTGCTTTTGTAATCCTGAGACTTGATTTTAGAATTCCAGTCTCTGTTTCCTGAGCCTGGATCTTGGATTCCCTTTCTCCTCTATCAATATCTAACTCATAAACAACATAATGGCTCCCCCCCTCCATATCTTCCCTCCTCTCTATCAACAATTTTACTCTTGGAAATACAAAGGCTATATAGAGAAGTAATACGGAGGATTAAGGCTGGTGAGTCACACCACTGGGATTCTTCCAAATTCACACTGGTCTAGGTAGACTCAGACGTCATGTGCACACCTTGCATTTTTAATTTCTCAACTTCACCATGGGAAATGAATGAATATCTGCAGGTCAAGACAGCACATTCACACCTCAGATTATAACAATGCACCCGAGTTAAAGTGGACTTTAACATCTCTGTGCTGTTGCTGACAAACAGCTGATGGAAACCTTAAGGCTTCCTCTGTCAGAGAAAGCAGCACTAGTTCTGAATGGCACGTGAGACTTAGTAAGAGGCCTTTCTCATCTCACAGTGTGAGCTGCACGTGTGCACCCATGCTTGACTCTGACCCCTCAGCATTTCCAACACCAGAGATGTTAAGGGTGTACTTTTTTGAAACAGCTCTTTCCCAGGTATTCACAAAAGACACAGAGAACAATGGTGTGTTTATAACTCTTTGAAACCAATAAGAGTTCCACATGGGGAGAAAAAGGGGGAATATCACAAGAGTAATTGGCAACCTTTTATATCGTTCACCCAAGTGTTTGGTCTTCTGGGAAAGTGGGTAAGTAGAGCCCCATAGTTGAAAGCAGCAACACGTCATAAGTCCTGGGAGATGTGCGCTGGATGGTGGGAGGCTGGAAGGGACAGAAAGCATAGGAATGAATTTCAAGTTTTAAGAAAATTGAGGTCTAAGTGAAAATAGTCATTATATGACAAAAGCGATAATAAGAGAAAATAACAGGTTTTCCAAATCCTTGCATTTAGAGAAGAAACCATACCATAGCCTTCCTGTACAAATGTAATGTACAGTTCCAAAGAATTAGGACCTAGTTGAAATACAGCTATTGGATTCTTTTATAGCGTGCCTGTCTTAGCATGATTCAGGTGCATCCTGATTCAGGCAATTACAACTAGATACAAAAAAAGATTTTTGATGGAACACCCTAAGCAATAGTCTGGATAGTAACCCTTATCTCCAACATCTCCATATTTTCCTCCATTCTCGACATTAGTAGTCAAATCTAGGGACCTTACAGGATAAAAATGTCTTTCAAAACGTCTTCTTCCCCCCCATTTTTCTCCCAAGATAATCTCAAGGCATTGGAGCTTAGAGGGTCCTTGTGGATCATTTATTTAAGCCTCAGATTTTACAGATGATCCAGAGAGAATGTGGTTTCGCAAAGTAATTGGTGACAAAATCCAGACCTGTATCCGGCTCTCTTAAATCCCAAGCTCAAACCTATATACAATGAACCCCACACAGTTCATGATCACTTACAGATCAGGTATCTTACATTATGCTTAATTTAGTTCTCTTCTCAGTAAAGCAATACAAAACAAAATAAAAATGATTGAAAATCCCAAGACGTGCACGCCCCTTCACACACACCCTCCCCTTAAGAACAGTCATAAGATTCTGCCACAATGATATGTAACCAACAAATATTTAAATGTGAGAATATCCTTAATGTATAGACTCCTTTGATTTTAGCCTGTCAGAACTAATTATGTCCTTCTATAGCTTCTCATAGAAATATTTTGCATATTGTTTGTCTCTTCAGGGTAAACTTGGCATTCTTTATTATCCTAAAGGTTTGCACTCATCATTCCATTATCTGTAATTAGCTGCTTGCATGGCTGTTCCTTCCATATGCTGTAAGACCTTGACTAACATTTGCCAAGTCCATCTCTTTGCCCTCTTACACCTGCACAGAGGTGAATGCCCTCTTACACATTCACAGGATGAATGAATTAGATCAATAAGTAAACCAACACAGTCACATGTTTGGATGGCTCTTTCTTCTTTTTCAAGAAGACAATCTACTGTAGTCATCAAGAAATTATGTAATACACAACTTTAATTCAAAACCTGAATTTTTGCCACTTAAATACTTCTAAAATAGGTAAGATTTAGTAGAGATTTTGCAACTACTGGCATTTAGAAACTAGAGGGTATAGTTAACTGTCAACTGCAAGTCTTTTCTATCTTGTGGACTGTAAAATGTTTTTTAAACTACCTTAATTTAACTTTTACCCTGCCTAGCTTCTAGCATAGAGTAGGACTTCAAAATGCTGAGGCAATGAATTAGCTTTTTTTTTTTTTTTTTTACAACAAAAAGTAATCAAGCTGATTCAAGTCAAGGAGTCAGTCACTGGGAACCACACTTCTAAAATATTCTTTTACTTCATCCCTCCATCGATTTCTCCGGTTCTGTGCTTATAGCATTGGGCCTAGAAGTCTACTTAATAATATAGACCTGGCTCTCTGGGGGACGAAAAGCCCTGTTTGAACCAATTGCTGGTTTCTGTAGTGTAAATACCCCACCATAGCAAATTTAAAGCTACTAACATGATGTCACTGAACACAGAGTTGGAAAGAGGTAAATGGTAGCACATCATTATATTAACATAAATTATTATATGGTATTCCTGCCATATGTGCACAGAAGACACAAATAACCACCCAAACAGTGATAATAGTAAAATACAAAAATATAATTAGAAAGTAATAAATATTAAACATTTATTTCCTGTTTTTAAATAATTTAATTTTAAATTTATATAATTTGGTTGTAATTAATGGCTGAGTTTAGCAATTGCCTCACTTAATTTCTAAAAATGTAATAACTCTCTTTCCTAAGCCCACCACACACAATTGGGTCTATCCCCATCTTTATCACCATTTTTTCTCACCTGTAAAATGGGACTAAATAATGATAATACCTACTATGTAGGGTTTTTTTTTGCAGATTAAATATATAAGGTGCTCAGAGTTGTGCCTGGCATAAGGTAAGTACTACATAAGTGTTATCTATTATTACTATTATTCCCGTTAGTGATAAACCAAAGACACAGATGTTAGGATTCAGAAGGATAAGCGGTTTGGCTGTCTGAAGACCACTGACACTCTATGATGATCGCCAAGACAGAAAACAGATGCAAAATGTGATCAGCCTGGATATTATTTCATCACATCAACACTCTCTGGACAGCATTACATATTATAGAATGTGTCCTCTATTCTGAGTAATTGAAATCAGCTGAAAAAAAAATGAACTCTGCAAAAATATTTTTTAACAACAATAAATTTTTAAATAAAAATAAAATGATGGCTAAAAAACAAGGTGCACTTCTTTGCTTTCCATCTCTCCATGATGCCAGCAGCAGTCAAGAATAATAAACAAGGTAACTTCACTTGGTGATGAAGACGCTTTGATTTATTAGTCTACCATGTAACACCTAGGTCACCTCAAATGAGTTACTTAGCTTTCCTGCATGTGAGTTTCCTCACCTATAGCAAGGAGCTCATCAGAGTCTGTCCCTCATGGCTTTGTTGTGAGGATTAAATAGGAAATGTTATATGCTTAGCACAATGCCTGGCACAGGGGCCATCCTAATTATATTAGCTTTTATTACTATTTTACTAGCTTTTATTACTGTGTGCCTTCTCACTGCTGAGATAGTTAAACAGCATCTAAGCAATTATTCTGATAACTAGTTCTGTGCATTGGGGAAGATGGGAGGTAGAGGACCATAACATACTTCATCCTCAGCAACATGGAGCCACTGATGTCTTTTCTTTCTCTCCTTCAACTGTAATGTAATCCACAAGCATTTTAAGATGCTCAATAAAAAGAAAATGGTACTGCTTTAGGAGACAGACAGTGGGGGAGCTGATGTCTGACACATTTCTTGACTTCTGTACGATGGAGAAATTAAGTAACTCGGATTAGGCATTCCTTGGCAGCTGAGGAACACTCATCACCCCTCCTCTGACTTCATAAGCATAAGAACTAGTAAGCCCCCAAGATCTACTGGCCAACTACAAAATATTTGGTTAAGGGAGATACTATTTGCTAAAACTCTGAATAAAGACCAGTATAGAGAAAGTAGCAACATACGACTATAAAATCGACAGGCTGGGGTTTAATAAGAGCTAGAAGTTCATTTCACCCAACCTGAATTTCATACTGTGGTTTGGTCAGGGCACATGGCCATAATATCTGGGGTAAAAATAGGCCTTTGGTTTATAGATTGAATTCTCTAGAACCCTATGGCCACTTAGTTCTTCTATGGTTCCACAACCAGCATTTATTGCTATCTTTTTTATACAAGATGTAAGTTGTCCTCCCTTTGAAAATGGTTTAATACATTGAATTAACAGATAACAAAGCCAAACCTAAACAACTCTTTTCCTAAAGGACCTATACATGCTTGGGACCATGACTTACAGGTTGAAATAACAGCTAAAATCAAATGAAAACTAACCGAGGCCTTCCCTATGTTCCTCCCATTCTCGGGAAGAACCTACATAATGGTGTGTCCTCCAGTATCAAGGAGGTAGAATGCCTAATAAGGGCCAGTAAGGCCATTTACCTATTCTTTAGTTAACATCCTTTATGAAGAAAAAATTTAATGACAATAAAATGTCCTTTCCAAACAGGTGAGTGTTGGTTGAAATTAAAAATCTGGATCATGCATCTTTACTTACATTGATGATACCAACTAATAGTCAAATTAATTGACTTCATCTGTCACCCTATTGCACTCAGTTCACGTGCTAGCAAGGTAATGCCCCAAATCCTTCAAGCTAGGCTTCAGCAGTACATGAACTGAAAATTTCCAGACGTACAATCTGGATTTAGAATAGACAGAGGAACCAGAAATCAAACTGCCAGCATTCATTGGATCATAGAGAAAGCAAGAGAATTAAAAAAAAACAAAATCTGCTTTATTGACTACACTAAAGCCTTTGATGGTATGGATCAAAACAAACTGTGGAAAATTCTTAAAGAGATGGGAATACCAGACCACCTTACCTATCTCCTGAGAAATCTGTATTCAGGACAAGAAGCAAGAGTTAGAACTCCTGAACATGGAACAATAGACTGGTTCAAAATAGGGAACGGAGTACGTCAAGGCTATACATTGTCACCCTGCTTATTTAACTTATATGAAGAGTACATCATACGAAATGCTGGGCTGGATGACTCACAACTTGGAATCAAGATTGCTGGGAGAAATATCAACAACCTCAGATATGCAGATGATACCACTTTAATGGCAGAAAGCAAAGAGGAACTAAAGAGCCTCTTGATGAGGGTGAAAGAGGAGAGGGAAAAAGCTGACTTAAAACTCAACATTCAAAAAACTAACATCATGGACCATGGCATCACTTCATGGCAAATCAATAGGAAAAAGTGGAAACAGTGATAGGTTTTATTTTCTTGGGCTCCAAAATCACTGTGGATGGTGACTGCAGCCATGAAATTGAAAGACACTTGCTCCTTGGAAGAAAAACTATGTCAAACCTAGACTGAATATTAAAAAGCAGAGACGTCACTTTGCCAACAAAGGTCTGTGTAGTCAAAGCTATGGTTTTTCCAGTTGTCATGTATGGATGTGAGAGTTGGACCATAAAGAAGGTGGACTGTCAAAGAATGGATGCTTTCAAACTGTGGTGCTGAAGAACGCTCTTAAGGGTCCTTTGGACAGCAAGGAGATCAAACTAGTCAAACCTAAAGAAAATCAACCCTGAATATTCATTGGAAGGACTGATGCTGAAGCTCCGATACTTTGGCCACCTGATGCGAAGAGCCGACTCATTGGAAAAGACCCTTACGTTGGGAAAGATTGAGGGCAGGAGGAGAAGGGGGTGACAGAGGATAAGATGGTTGGATGGCACCATTGACTCAATGAACATGAGTTTGAGCAAACTCAGGGAGATGGTGAAGGACAAGGAAGTCTGGCGTGCTGCAGTTCATGGGGTTGCAGAGAGTCAGACACGACTTGGCCACTGAACAGTAACAATTGACTTCATTTGTCACACAACTTGATACTTTTGTCCTTGAATCTCAGCTCTGTCCTTCTGAGTCACATGGAATAATTCATTCATTTGTTCCGACAACAAAATTTCCTGGCTACCCTCAAAAGAAAGGGACTGGAGTTACCAGGAGAGTAAGAAAGTCATGGTCCCCTTTCATGGAGTATCTACCAAAAAAGAACTGTCAGACTCATAGAGGATGGCTTGCTCCCTGCCTCTGGATTACCAACTGAGAAAACCTTGACTGCATTCCTTTGACGTAAGCTCAAAAGAATATATTCAACATCTTTTCTGTATGACAGCCTTTCAGGTATTTGAGGACAACTATGCTGTCTTTCCTCAGTTTTCTGGTCTCTATCAATAACCCCATTTCCGTCAACCATTACTAGACTTGGCTCAGGGCCTCTCACCACTCCAGGAGTCTCCTGTGCACAAACACTGCCATGTCAACCTCCCTCTTAGCTGTGCGGAGACCAGAACTGAGATATGTTCCAACCCCCCTGGAGCAGAATAATCAACCTTATACTGGATACTCTACTTCTTCAGCACGAGCCAAGAAATTCCGGGTTCATCTCAAGCTCGTAACTAACAGTTAATATGACCCTGAGTTGAACTATGCTGCCATCCTTGACAGTCCCTTCATCCATCCATCCAATGATTTTGCATCTGAACATAGAATTTTATAGTTACATTTGTTAATCTTAGGCATAGTCAATTATTCCTGTCAATGTAAAGTATTTTTATATACAGATTGTGTCTTCTTTCAAATTTCTTAATCTTTCTATGTGTTGTGTTTTTAACAAATATGAGAGCATGCCAGCAGGCCTGGAGATCAGCTCTGGTGCCTTTTTGCATTCCCATAGCATTTTGTGTCTAACTCAACTACAGCATTATTATTGCCCATTATATTCTGACATGTCTCTTTCCTCACTTAACTGTGAGCTCCCTAAGGACAGGGTCTTCTCTGTCTTTGTGTTTCCAGTACTGAGTCCAGCTCCTGACATACAGATCCAGCTCCTCACATATAGAATATGCTTAAAAGAAAAACTCTTTTGTTTTGCAGAATGAATAAATGAATGAATGATACATTCAACCAATTATATTTCTCTATCTTAGCCTCCAGGGCTGCTGTACAGAACTTCGCCAAATGCCTTATTGAATATGAATCTATCACTCTACTGACTCTGCTACCTTCCATTCTCGATAAAAATTGCAGTGTTTCTCTGAGCTTCAAATTCCCCATATGCAGATTATCAAAGCGTATCACAATTAATAAAAGAAATAATTCATGTAAAAGTGCTTTACAAAACTGCAAAATGTGCAAATGTCAGACGTAAGCATTTCCTCATTCCAGTAGCTTTATCAAAAAAGGAAATTATGCTTACTGACCTTGCAAGGGCTCGTGGCTCGTGGCTTCCATTTAGGGACAGGAAGTGAGGTCTCTTAAAAGCTAGGCAGGGAAAGGTTCAAAGAATGAAGCCTGGAGTCAAATTCACCACAACCCTCCTGCTCCCTGGGGCTCTGCGGGAATGCTGTGGCCTCTTGTCCGTAGCCTTCCCTCTTGGCTGGCCTTGGGGGCTTTTCCGAATTCCATGTTGAAGGGTTCAGGAAGGTCTCCTGCAGATATTTGTTTGGTGGGCCTGTGGAAAATCTCTAGTAAGCTACCAAAGTTTACACCGTGTGAATGGGGAAACTGTCTTCTGCCCTAGCAAAGAAGGAAGGAGGGCAGCAGGGAGAGGAGCAGGGAGGTGCTCCTGCACTGCTGAATGGGTGCCTGCGTGTGCAGGGTCTGCTCTGTTACAAGGGTATCATGAGCCACCAGCTATGGGCCACCGTCTGGGGTGTCTCTTTTTCTGTCTGGACATTTCACTGCCTTTGATATTATTGTCTTTAGTTCAGTTCAGTCGCTCAGTTGTGTCTGACTCTGCGACCCCATGAACCACAGCACGGCAGGCCTCCCTGTCCATCACCAACTCCCAGAGTTTACTCAAACTCATGTCCATTGAGTCGGTGATGCCATCCAACCATCTCATCCTCTGTTGTCCCCTTCTCCTCCTGCCCTCAATCTTTCCCAGCATCAGGGTCTTTTCCAATGAGTCAGCTCTTCACNAATAGCTCAGCTGGAATTCCATCACCTCCACTAGCTTTGTTCATAGTGATGCTTCCTAAGGCCCACTTGTCTTACCTAAGTTATTAAAAAGAAGACCACATCATGTTGGCTGCATCATCCAAACAAGCGGTAGATGCCCAGCCACCTGGGTTTGGGAATTTGAAAGCTAGGTTTCAGCTTGGCTGAAGAATCCACTTGTCTTGCAGCCTCCCTCTTCTTGACTCACAAAGAGGAAAATTGTATTTGAGAACACTTGAAGGAAAAAAAAAATTGCTTTTCCAGGGAGAAAAGAGCCAGCCCTAGAGAGAATCCCAAGCTGAGAGCAGTCTTTTATCAGCCAAATGGTCCCGTCAGGCCTTGCCTTTCTTCTTTGTCATTGTACCCCTGAGACCTGGCACAAGGCCTGACCCAGAGCAGAAGATGCTCAATAAATATGTCTTGAATACATGTGTGCCATTCTACATTAATGATGATGGGCACCAGGGCCCCTTGGCCAGAGCTTTAAAAGGGAAGCAACGCCTCCCAAGGCCAGTGGTAAGATGGCAAGATCATGACACCAAGAACATGACCCAGAGCAGCTCAACAGAGAAAACCTGGACAGGAGGATTCAGCCTGGGATTCCACCCTGAGAATCTCCCTTCACAGCCATCCTTGGTTGATTTTAATCAGTGGGTGTACAGTAGCTAATTGCTCATGTGTAAAAAGAAATTGATGCTTTTGACCATGGTGTTGGAGAAGACTCTTGAGAGTCCCTTGAACAGCAAGGAGATCCAATCAGTCCATCTTAAAGGAAATCAGTTCTGAGTATTCATTGGAAGCGCTGACACTGAAGCTGAAACTCCAATACTTCAGCCACCTGATTCGAAGACCTATCTCATTTGAAAAGACCCCGATGCTGGGAAAAATTGAAGGCGGGAGAAGGGGATGACAGAGAATGAGATGGTTGGATGGCATCACCGACTCAATGGACATGAGTTTGAGTAAACTCTGGGAGTAGGTGATGGACAGGGAGGCCTGGCCTGCTGCAGTCCATGGGGTCACAAAGAGTCGGACACGACTGAGCGATTANGACAGAGAATGAGATGGTTGGATGGCATCACCGACTCAATGGACATGAGTTTGAGTAAACTCTGGGAGTAGGTGATGGACAGGGAGGCCTGGCCTGCTGCAGTCCATGGGGTCACAAAGAGTCGGACACGACTGAGCGATTAAACTGAACTTACAAAGAACTTACCACTGCTCTGGTGTGGTCCTGCTCTAGTGACCAGAACTAACAGAAGCCCACGTTTTTAAAATAAGTCAAAGATGAAGCTAGAAAAAGGAACTCAGGAGGAGCGTGCCCCTGGGAGGCGGGTGTGTGTGTGTGTGTGTGTGTGTGTAACTGACGTCAGAAACCTAACTCTGAAAACTCTTTCTCTATTTCTCAATGTTTTGTTTCCATTTTCTGACTTAATCTCTCTCTTTTTTTTTTTTTTAAATATTACTTTCAAAAATTCCTATCCAAGTTGGTGGAAGTGGAAAGGAAACGCTTTCTCTTTTTCCGCGGTGGTGCAGAGAGGCTGGGTAGTCTCGGGGAGGGTGCGGAAGTGGCCGCAGACCGGCTGGCTCTGCTGGAGTCCCGTGAGCAGAGCTGGATCTCTTCCAGATGGCTGGACCCCACTGCAACCCGGTGTGTGCCTTGCGGTGGGGCGGGGGGCACAAACACCCCCACCTTGAGCCGTCTCTTCCTATTACTTCTGGCTGGAATCTTGAGGACCCGGCTCCGGTGGACTTGTTAATCACTCAGTCATGTCCGACCCTTTGTGACCCCATGGACTCTAGTCCACCAGGCTCTTCTGTCCATGGGATTCTCCAGGCAAGAATACTGGAGTGGATTGCCATTTCCTTCTCCCTGGTGAACGTGAGGAGGGTCCTGTATCCCTTGGAAGTGGATAGAAGGTCGTCGCGTCCCCGGGAGGCTGCAGCCTTCTATGCCTTTCTCAGGCAGGGGATAGGAACCGGGAGCCTGGGTGAGCTTATGTAGAACATCCCGTGGAGCTAGGGCCTGCCTTTCGCCAACTGCGAAGGTCACTGACCAACGGCTTAGTAATTGTTACCGCAGGCGTTTCTGGAGGCATTTCGGCGCGTTATTAGGGGAAATCGCGCCGACTGGGAGGCGGAGGACCCTCGCTCTCCCTCAAGGAGCCGCACTTCTTGGGAGATTTCCTCGGGAGGTGGCGCCACAGCCCGCCGCTGCGCCGCAGCTGCCCGCCTTTCCCCAGCGGAACCCGGGCAGCGCAAACACCAGGTGGAGCGAGTCGGTGGTCCGGGCCTGTGCTGCGGCCGGACCCCAGCAATGCGGCTTCTCCAGCGCCCTGAGCTTTGGCGCGTGGCGATCGGAACCCCACCCTGCGGCTCTCCAGCGCACAGAGGGCGCGCAGGGGTCCGGGACCCGCGAGCCCTCAACTTGGGCCAGCTCACGCCCTGATGTCCCAGGATCGTTTTGTTAGGCCACGGCTGCTCTTTATGCCTTGGTGGGAGCACCTCGGTTGGGGACTGGGAATCAATTCCCCCACGACATCCACGTGCCGTGGGGAGCCCCAAATCTGCTCGCGAACATCATTAAAAAGAAAATATTTAGACATTCGGAGCAGTCAGTTCTTAAGTCCTAAAAGTACGGAGTTTCCCGCTCGCGGCGCAATTAGACATTGGTCCCGCAGCAGCGGCCGTGAGCGAAATGCCGTGCAGTTTTGGAGCACATTTCCCCAGGAGGAAAGACGCGTGTGGCCACCATCTCTCTGCGGCCAAGCTGCGGGTTCCAGCAGGGGCTCGGGCCCTCTTAGCTCCGCAGATCCGGTTTAGGACCCGGTTCCGGGATCCGAGGCTCTGACGTCCGAGGCTCGCGGGAAGAAGATTCGCGGCCCGCACGGTCGCTTTGGGCTGGAGGTCCCCCGCCGCTGCGCCTGTGGGACGCCGAGTCTGAGAAGGAGCAGATTCAGAGCGCTGGAGAGTTTCCAGAGATCCGGGAGAGGGCGATATTCGCCAATCCCTTCCCCCAGAGCAACCGTGCGAACGGGGGGTGGCTAGGGTGGAGGATCTGCACGTGTCGGTAACGAAAGTATGGAGCCGAGGGCCTTCCCACCCGCTGGCCTGCTAGACAAGGGACCCGGAATGGGACAAGAGCGTGCGGCCAATTTTCCAGGTTTCATCTTGCCTCTCCTCCGGACACTGTTCTGACCAAACTGCAGCCACTCTCTCCCATGGTCACAACCCTCACCCAAGTATGAAGGAGAATAGCAGTCTGAAGAGCGCACTAGGGTAGACGCTTCGTTTTCAACTTTTCGTTACAGCTCTCTTCATCCAAATGCCAGGCCATTTTTCTCTGTGTCGTGTCCACAGAATAGTTGATAGCAGACAAGGAAGCACTGTAGTGGAGGACTTGAACCTGAACCTGAGAGCTGACGCTGTGAATTTGATTGTAATTCTTGGTTCGACCTTCGGGAGCGTTTCTGGAAATGTTGGAAATGTGTTTGAGGACAGTCCGTCCGGCAAGCAAGAGTCCTGGTTCAACCCTCTTTCCTTCCTTTGGATCAGTTCAGAATAGGAGGGCATGTGAGGTCTCCTAAACCATTAAGATCCTCTGGTCGGTCAGAGGAGTCTCAAGTAACTAGTTACTTTGTCTTTGAGAGCCACTATCCATTTGTAAGCACCTACTTAATGTCTGTTCTCTGGGGTATGCAGATATCCATGGCGTAGCATTCAAAGACAGCCCCCCACCCCTCCTCCCCACGCAACACACACACACACACACACACACACATCCCACTGCCATTTATCTTAAGTCCATTTAAAATATAATTTTAGACGTTGTTTATTCTGTACATCATTTTCATCGTGAATAAATAATTTCCATGTAGTCCTTGAACTGCCAGCTGATGGGGGAGAGCAGACTTGAGGACTTTTTAACCTTCAATAAAAAGAGGAGGACTTTACGACTGGGGTGAAAAGGGGCTGCTGAGCTAAGCCAATGGGGCAGCCGGCCTTTACTGTGTGCAAAAGCATTCAGACACATGGCGACCCTTTCGCAATAAAACTTTATTGATGATCGTTTGAAAGTTATGGCAACTCCAAGGTTATAAAACCTGCCATAAAATACCAAGCAGTCATTAGTTTACCTGAGCTCATTTCAATATAAACTTCCACAAAACATTTTATTTTGTTCCTTCCTATAAGTGAGGAAAAGAAATTGAGGAGGCAAGACACAGTGGCCCATTATTGAGGACCCAAGATCTGCAGTTTGACACTCTGACCTTCATCCCCACAAACAGAGCAGTGAAATTCACACTTTGTTATTTTCTACGACTATTATTGTAGAAAAGATGATAATAATAGCAATTTTTTTTTCAATCATCTGTTTTTAGCACATATCCAGGTTCTAGTTAGGATGGAGAGTTGTTCTTCTTTGGAAGACCTTGTGAGATACCTTTAACAGTTGTTAAAGTGTATTTACTCCCTAACCTAGATGTAAGAAGCCTAAGGGTAGCCACTGCGGGAAGCAACATGGAGCTTCCTCAAACAAAGATAGAACTATCATACCACCCAGCTATTCTGTGTCAAGCTATTTCTCCCCCCAAAACACTAACCCAAAACACTATTCAAAAAGATATATATGCCACTATGTTCATTGCAGCGTTAGTCACAGTACCCAAGATATGGAAGCAACCTAAATGTCCACAGATAATATATCTACATCTCATATCTTGTTTATATAAGAATTCCAGTATATATAGTAGAATATTAATCATCCATAAAAAGAAGGGAATCTTGCCATTTGCAAAACATGGACAGACCTAGAAACAGACTCTTTGTTGGAGAGAACAAATTGTTGGCTGCCAGAGGATAGATGAGTAGGGAGGGGAATGGGCAAAACTGGTGAAGGAAAGAAATTATGACAAAAATCTCAGTCATAAAATAAATAAGTTGCAGGGATATAATGTACAGCATGGGGAACAGAGTTAGTAACATGGTAATAACTCTTTATGGTGACAGAAGGTAACTATACTTATCATTGTGATGAACTGACAATGTATAAAATATTGAATCACTGTGTTGTATTCCTGAAACTAATACAACATTGTAAGCTAACTAAATTTCAGTATAAAATTTTTTTTGTTGTTTTTCCCCCAATAGTGCCAAATCCACATTGAGGGCACAGATTAGGCAGTTTTTGCTGTTTTGCAAATAACATTCTAGCGACACAAGGAGGAGTAGCTGAAAAAGAAGAAGGGAGAGGAGGGGAGCTCTGGGTGGTAGAAGAAGCAAATTCCCACACATTATTTGGCAGGTGACCTGAAGAATGAATTGTGTAAAACAATCAATTTGTGTTTAGAGTTACTGAAAGGTCAGATGAATAATGAATTCCTCACCACAAAATCATGAGCTTAAAAGAATGCATCTACTTTAACTGAGATCAGCAATTTGAATTATACTGCAGAAAAGAACTCAGAGTAGTGCTCCAGGAAAGCTCCAGGAGGCAACTAGCTCAAGTTCTGTCGTCACTGTTTCCAATACAACTGTGTGAGTGTACCAGAAAGTATACCAACTGTACAAGTGTACCAGACTTACACTGCTGATCGGAGGAAGAATCAGCCACAAAACAGTGATAATTTTGGATAGTTTCTCTGTCCAGATTCCAGTTTGGATTGACTGAGACTAATATTCTCCTAATGTTGCATAACTAAGGTCAGTCTACCTGCTTTTAGGGTAGAGATTTGTGCACGTGCACAGATGGCAAAGGCTAACCTTGTGTTAGCTGTGTGCTAATTTTCCCCAAACATGTAACAGTCTGGATGTACTTTTCATGGATTGTTTAAAATATAAGCACCAAGATAGATCCAGGCATATATGCATTTATGGTGGTTTAGGCATCTAATATGAAGAACGCTAGCTGCTTTATGACCTCACTGGAACTCATCTTGGTAATGTTATGCTTAGTTTCCTGGTGTGCCTTAAAATATTTCAGGGATTTCATGGAATTTTAACTAGAAAAGAACATTTTTAAAATAAAAATCTTATGTAAAATGCTGCTTTCTTCTAGAGAGTGGATAGGGAGTGTGTTTGTGTTTAAGAGAGAAAAGTCATATATCAGAGAAAGGGAAAGAAGTGGAGCTGGAGAGAGAAGTATAGGATACAGTACTAATTAAAGGGCAAATTTTCCTGGTATCCACAGCTTTCCCTTGTTGGTGGGTACAAGTTCCAGTAATTTGGGTTACCATTTCATACTCTCAGGCATAGTGAGGCCAGGCATCAAAAGAAAGATTCTGTTTTCCCAGTTTAGCAATGACTTCCAGGAAGAATAGAAGAAAATGACCTTGTGGACCTACAAAGCAGTCCATAGGCTGAACATGATGTTTTTATTGGACTTGAGAAGCAAATAAGAGATCTAAATTCAGATCTTTGAGCTTAGGACATTTTCAAAAGACTCCTGCAGTTATAAGAGATAACTTACTCAGAGATAAATTGACAAACTGTTTTTATAATTGAGTTCATTAAATTTATTTGTTGAGATACACACACATGCAGTGCTGTATTATCAATATGTTGTAACAACAATAGCAATGAATTTAATTTATAATGCTTGTATTGCTATCTCTCTGCTATTAATCCCATTATTCATTTGCTTTTCCTAGATGCCTTAAAAGACTGATATTAATATAAAGGAGAAAAGTATCTATTTTAATCTTTTATAAAAAATATTTCTCTCTTATTCGATCTTCCTTTTCAAAACAACTATTCTTCACCCAAAAAGGTCATTTTGACTCTCTTGAGTAATGTCACCTATCTTCGCATTCATATGAATGATCTCCATTCAGCTCTGTTTAAGCATAGTTACCAAAGAAGCACCCATTTGGACTCACTTTTCTGAACTCTCCCTTATACCATATTCTGGAAAAGACATGGAAATTACCCAAGTATTTTTAGAAGAGTTTTCATGTCAAAACAATTGTAAAAGGACAGCACATCATGCACACAGTCCTTTTTCTTATAATCTCCTCTGTTTAGACGCAGAGGTCAATAGAAAATGTTCCCAAGATGCTATGTGGTCCTTCAAATTCCACCCACCCTTGTTTTCCTAGGTGATCTGGTTCATTAAGGCTTAACTACATAATGAGAAGTATGTCTTCAACAGTGTGGCAAGGTGGGGGCTTATAAATATGTTTGTTTGAAGTTTGGGGGACAGCTGGGTGGTAGGATTGTGAAATCCCCAATTATGCCTTGAGTCCTGTACAGATGACATGTACAGACTGCATAGCTCTGCCCTCACCATTTCTATTGACACAAGAAACTTTCCCTTATGAGGAAAAAGCACAGCTTTTATGTAGCATCATCCAAATAGCATTCATTCCTCTTATATAATTTAATATATCTTACCCCAAGGGCCTATTTTCCACAATGAAACTAATTTGCTCTAATAGGAATAATAATGCCTCCATGTACCTAATACCTTTATCCCCCCAAAAACCCTCATGTGACTTAGCAGTTCCATGATGAAACACACAAGCTGTGGTTCACCTTACATACAACTCTATGGAGTTAATTCTCTAGGTTTTTTTTCACTTTTCTCCCCCCCCCCTCTTTTTTTCTTGGCCCTTTTTGACGTAGGGAACCCTTGAGAAACAGAAAATCTTTTTTTTGTTTTGTTTTGTTTCACAGTGAAAATATAAAAAGTCTAATTTCAAAGTATATTTTTTGTTTACCTTCATTGAAAGAGGACAATTAAGAGAAGACTCTGGAAGTCACAATTCATACGTAACTTAGCAATGTCTGAACTTCTGAACAGAATTTAAATGACACATCTTTCTACTGTATATTCTCTTGGGGAAAAGAGTGGATGGATACACACTTTCAGTTCTAAAATAAAAATTGAAGAAACGATAGGTACTCACGCAGGTTACCACTTGAGGACTTCATTTTATATCAGAGTTGAAGAAATGTATAGAGCTGGTTTTGAATGATACAACTCTCTGGATTGAGTATCTGGGAGATCTGAGAGGTATGTAGATACTTGAAGCTTTTCTCTCTGTTGTTTTGAGTTGGCTTTTTGTTACCTACAAGTTGGTTTGCTTTCTTTAATCTTTAAATCCATTTATTAATACATGCAGTGCAGCACTTACACCTACCAAGTAAGCACTGAAACCTATTGGCATGAAACATTCAGATTGCAAATGGAAAATCTACCCAGTTAAGTACCACACTCTCCTTTAAACAGAGCAGTGGCAGTGCTTGGTTGACCTTTCAGGGAAAGCTTGTGAAAGTACTCTGTATCATAAAGTCTGCACAGCAAGTATGATTTAATCCAGCTAAAAGAATTTTAACTTTTTTATTTCCTGACTTTCAGGGGTTTAAATTTTTAGCCTTAAGCTGTCGCTTTTGAAGGCTTTTTTACATTGAGTAATGGAATCACTATTTCTCCCCTCACTGAAATGGGTATCTCCATGAAGCTAGGCAGAATGTACTCCCAAAAGGAACTATGCAAGAATTGCTCAACCAATAAAAGCTCCCAAGGGAATTTATGCTTTCAGCTCACCAGAACATCCAGTTCACACCTCTGGTCCTGTAGTTAGGGGTTGGGGGCTTTTTAAAGGTCCCTTATTGCCATGACCTTGGCTTTCTGTCCTTCTAAGAAGTGGCTTCCAGCCCAGCCACTGTCATGGGCTCACTTCTTGATCCTACAGAAAACGGAACCCGCCCGTTCTCCCAACCTTCTACACCCTAGAGTCCATCAAGAACGGCAGCTGCACTCCTGTAGCCTTCCCATCACAGCATTTCTGGTGCCAGTCCCTGGTTGGTGCAGTCCTCTCCCCTGCCCCCCAGACTCCTAGAGGCTGGATGTGATTCAGCAACAGAACCAAAATTGTAATGCCTTTATAGGTCAGACAGAAATAACACAAAATCGTAGGGACTGGGATAAAATACAGTGGGTTGGCATTAGCTAAAAACTTTTTTATTTGCTTAAATTCTCCACTCATTTCTTTCTCCTTTGTTTTTCCTATACCCATGCTTACTAATTGTAATAATTTTTGTTAACGTCTCTACCAAAAAAGTGATTTTTATTAAGTGCACTACCAAAATAGATCTGCATAAGATAGGTGCTTAAACATCTTTGCACACATTTTAAAATGTGTGAGTCACTTTTAAATGTGCAAGTTCCTTAACAGCATAAAAAAAAAAAAAAACCTTCATTGTTTTTCACATTTGCACATAGAATACTTGTGTACAACCACACTTACTTGGGTTTTCTTGAAAAAAATTTGGACTAATTTATATGAATTTTAAAATGTATCATTTGAATGAAAAAGTCAATCATATAAAGGCCGTAGTTCCCTATCCCTTTCTCTTCTCAGAAAAAAAAATTTTTTTTTCTTGAAGTTTGTTTACCAAGATGCACAATGTTTTATCTCTTAGCTTAGAAAAGAGGAGCCTTTGAGAGGTTACCTTTATTTCTTTTTTTTAGCTCTCCCTTCCTTAGCCTCTAGATACTCACCGAAAACTACGTTGTTAGATCGCTCCTCAATTTCCCAAGAACTACTCTGCAGTTCTGTCTGCAGAGAGGTGGTTACCCTCCCTGTTCCCACAAAACTGGTCTCAAATGCTACTGCCAAAGGGGAGGAGGTGAGAGGCCGGGTCTTTTCGTTGATCGTGGTGAAGTAGAGTTTTCAGACTGACCGGACCCTGAACTGGTAAAGGGAGAAAGCGAGAGAGCTCCCTGGATGCTTCACGTGGGCCTTTTGGGACTGATAGCCTTCGAGTCGAGGAGCCTGCCTGAGCCTATCCAGTGGGGAGGACCCAGCACAGCCTGGCAGATTTGCGGTGTAGGACCTTCGTGCCCCTCGCTGAAGATTTGCTAAAATACCGGGTCTTGCCGTAGGAATAGGCTCCGGGCCTGTAGAGCTCTGGTGATCCTAGCAAAGACAGATCCTAGTGTGGATTGCAGTATCTTTCCAAAACCTGAAAGCACCAGCTAGGGATTTCGCAGACCACGTCCGTGGCTGGGAGGCGTCCTCCCGGTCCGCTGCCCCCACCCCCCCCCCCCCCCCCCCCCCNCCCCGGATGTGGGAGTGAGCACCTGAGTGTGGGGAAAGAACCGGAAGAGACGGTTACTTGCCAGCTCCTGTTAATGTGTGGTGTGAGGGGTTCGGGCCTGGCAGGGCCCAACCACCCCACCCCCCCCCCCCCCCCACCCTCGCCACTCACCCTCCTCGGCCCGCTCGTCTAATCCCCACTCAAGAGACAAAGGCCAAGGCAATTATGTGAGGGCCACAGCTAGAAAGCGTTTCTCCAACCTAGTAAAAAATGACCCCTGCCCATAACAACGTGGGGGCTTTCTCTCCTGGTTACCACCTTTCCTAATGTGCACTGAAGTCTTTTTATCATTATTACTTTTATGAAATGATTTATTTCTCCACTCTATCTAATATGATGAAAAGAGTTGAGCCGGTCTCCAAGATGCACTCCAGAGCAAGGAAAACCTAATTATAACCCTAACTCCCGCGAGCGAGCGAGGCGAGCTGCCACGTCTATTTCCCACGCACTTGAGCCCAACTAGTTAATTACGAGTTCTAATTTTATTGCATCTCAGCTCCTCCCGGTTTTCCCCACTATAGTGGTCTTAAAAAGAAACACCCACAGGGACACGACAGAATGAATTCCCAGGAAAGCCGAGCGTGGATTTCTCTGCCTGTAGATAGATTTGAGAACGCACGGGGAACCAGATGGGCGCATCCTGGCAGCCGGGAATGAATACCAGGGAAGAGCAGCTCTTCCTCCATTCTTCTGGACCTCGCTGTGCCGTCTCCCTGCGGTTCCGCCCGGGCGGTCCCCGGGGACGCTGCGGATTCCCGCGGTCGCTGCTGTTTCCGCCTCCAAACCCTGCTTTCGCCTGGGCCGGAGGCAGCGGTGGGGAACAGCGTACGCATCAAGCCTGATCCCGATCTCCCGCTCTCGCCTGGTCAGTCCCGACCTCCTCGAACGGCGCGAGGTCCGTGCCCACAGCGAGGAGTCATCCATGCGGGTGCTCTTTCCCGCAGGCTCTCTAGCGCGTGCGGCCTGGGGCGGGTTTGTCTCCTTGAGGTCGTGGAGGGGCCAGACACCTACAGTAAACGGGCTTCTCTTGGGGCTTCGACGTGAATTGTCCCCGAAGAAGAGGGCAATTCGGAGAACGACGACACTGAGACACAGTGGGGTTTATACACCGTGGGATCTCATTTAAGTGTCTTGTATGCTCTTATATAACCCAAGTCTCTGATTTCCCTGAAAAAAAAAAGAAAGAAAAGACGGTAATACTGCCTTTGTAAGTTTATCGTGAATGCTTGGACTTTGGGAGCCCTGAGCAAATAGTAAGATGGGTTGGGCAAGGGTGGTCCCAACACTCCCCTTCGAGGTGCGGAGTCGTTTGCAGTTTCAAGCTCTTGCTCAAGTGCACAGACAGTTCACAGCCCAGGGCCCCGAGTACCTCCTGGGGACAGCAAGAAGATCCAGCCTGAACCGTGCAAGATGGGTTCCCGGTGAATCATGCATGACAAGAGTGATGTTCAGGACCATGATGGGGAAAGGTACGGAGGTTTGGAACTCAGTGGAGAGTTGAGAGTGGAGGAGGAATTGGAAGGGAGAACTAGAATTTTCGGGCTATGACAGTTTCGTGGATTTTCAACCTTGCCCAACCGTGGTAAAAATTGCGCGAGCGCAAGCAAATCTGCACCTGTAGGTGGCGCTATTATGAGGCGACTGTCTGCGGAAAGGTAGCTAGAGACTCAAAGCCGTAATTTTTTCGTGAATCTGACCCTAACTTTCTGCTCTTAAACCCGGATTCCTGTTTTCGGAGAGAGAATGTGAGGACAGTGTAGCATGAGTCTCCGTTCTCGAGGTCAGCGCGGGGCTGATCAGTGGTAGAATTGGGTTGGACAAGGCGACAGGTTGGAAATCCCGCACCTCGACCGCACGGCGCCAGGCGGTCCCATCACCCTGTCCATTGCCTGGGTGTGAGGACTCATGGGATCCGCTGCGCGGGATCCGAGGCGATTCGTGCGGACACTGTGCCAACTGCAACCTCCCCTGCCCGCCCCAGCCCCCACGAGAGGACCAAGAAGTGAGCGAGTCCGGGTTCTCTGCATCCCTGAAAACGAGAGGAACACAGTTGCTTAGCACCAAGGCTGGCAAGCACATTGATTGCAGTCCTTTGAAGCCAGCAGGCAACCCCAACCACGCTGCGTTCAACAAAACCTGGACCCTGGTGGGGGACCCGAAGAGTTTGTATGTGCTTGAGATCCGAAACCTAGGCTTACAGGCACGGCCTGGTTCTCGTTTATCTTTTCTAGGAACCTTTAGGCCAATCGGGTCTTCAGTAGGAGGCAGCCCCACTGCCTTCTTAAAGACCTCCAAAGCCTGTTCTTCCCACAGGCAGCAGCAGTTCTCTTTAGCCAGCGCTGCTCAAGGCTGTAGAGTAACCTCGGACAGTGTCCTTGTCACCGAGCTCTGTGGCTTCTACAGATGCTTCGAACCAGGCAGATCGAAGCGTCCCTTGGGCAGGACGCTCAGCCCGGCGTCTCTGCTGGACTCCGCCCTGTTCGTGCCCCTAGCGGGGATCCGATCCTTGATCGCACTTGCCACTATGCAGCCAAGAGTTTTGCCCCTTGCCCTCCAAATATGTTCTCTTTCATTTGTGGATTTAATAAACAAATATAACCATATCACATGGGGGCAACGCGCCGTCCTTCTGAAAACAATTCTGCTGTTGAAAACTGAAAAATGGGTGTAATTTGCGTTCAGAAAGTGATGTTGGGGTCACAGCAATTTCCCGGGCCGTTATTTATTTTTACTTTAAAGTCTTTAGGGAAGATTTGCTTATATACTCAGGAACCTTCCAATGCGAGGGCACCAGCAATCCCGCTTGCCTTCAAAGCGGGGGAAGGGGGGTGGAGAACAATTACTGAGTGACGCTAATGTGGGGAAACTGAAAAGAAATGTCGATTGTTTTTATTGTAACAGAAGGAGTGTGCAAACAGAAAAACCAACCCCGGGTGATCGGAAACAGGCAGGCGGAGAATTAAAAGCGAGTTTCAGGCGGCAACAAGCCCCTCCCCTGCCCTCGGAAGGAGAAAGCGGGTGAGGAGCGCTCGCAGCCCCAGGGCGGATCCCACGGCCAGCGGCGGGATTTCCGCGCTCCCGCAGGACCCCGCGGGCTGCTGCCCTCTGGAGAAAGGGTCTCGAACCGTGAGCACCAGCAGCGGGAAGGCAGCGAGAACGCGGGGAGGCCTTAGAGACTTTCGGAGAATTTTCCAGGTTCCTCTTGGGGGCCCCAGCGGCCTCTACTTGGGCTGGTGCGTCCGGATGCGTCCGCAGCCCGGCGAAGTACAGGCTGGCAGGTCAGTGCCTGGACACCCCCTCCCCTCATCACCACCGCCACCACGACCACCACCACCACCACCACTACCCTGGCCTGGCTGAGGCTGAGCGCCCGGGCAGGCGGTCTCTCCCACACCCCCTGGCTTTTCCCTCTAGCCGCCGCCTCCGACCCCGCCCGCGGTCCCAGGCGCAGATAGGGTCCAGCCCGCGGTCCAGGGTGGACCCTCCCTCTCCTTAAGCACCCGGTGCGCTTCCAGCTGCCACGTGCGGCAGCAGATGCTGAGAGGTCCAGGGGGCGGAGGGGCGGCCGCTGACCCTACCAGGCCGGAAAGTAGCATCGGGCCGATCCGGGTTGGAACCCGCGGCCCGGGCGTTGGCAGCGCAGTTCGGCGAGGACCGAAGTCCGGCCTCTTTTTCTCTCTACGAGGCGTGCGATCCTTCACTTACCAGAAAGAGGAGCTCCCGTGGGGAAACAGGATCGGAGATCTTGCCTCTACCGTATTCTCCCTCAGACGACTGGAAGAAGTAACTATGTTTTGAAAACCCATCCCCGAGCTCAGACTCTGGCTGCTTTGATCCCCGAAACTCCCCTGGGCAGGGCAAGAGGCGGCAGTCGTTGCCTGGGCCTCACTCTCGGTCCTGTTTTTTCCCGACAGAGGGGCAAAGTTA
The DNA here is from genome assembly GCA_006410615.1 of Neotragus moschatus. Classification (NCBI taxonomy): domain Eukaryota; kingdom Metazoa; phylum Chordata; class Mammalia; order Artiodactyla; family Bovidae; genus Neotragus; species Neotragus moschatus. Next base: position 1,842,521 of record SJYA01002750.1, read on the forward strand.
TCTGCTCCTTAACATTCTCGTCGGCAACTCTAGTCTCCCTAAAAGCGCCTGAGAATAGCAGGACCCCTCTCCCGCGCATACACACGCCCCTCTCAACCCAGCCTCGCGCTCCCGTCCCATCTGCGGTGGTCGCTGACCTGCAGGACCAGGAAGCAGGCGCGAGGCGGAGCCGCCCGGGACGTCGGTCCGGGTTGGAGAGCCAGGGGTCCCCCACTCCCCGCACAGCCTGTGGCGCCTGGGTCCGAGCGCGGTCTGCCAGGGCACGCGCGGGCAGCTTCGGAAGGATCCAGATTCCAGTTCTTTCCCCACATCTCTTCCCAGACCCCGCTGGTGCCAGGAGGGGCACGCCGCAGGTGATCGCCCGAAGCACTGGGACCGCTGACAGATTTATGAAGCTTTTAGGGCATCTGGCCGGGGCCCGCAAGGGCAGGGAAGGAGTCCAGCCGAAGGGGCGCGCTAAATTCCCCCGCCGCGTGCCAGGACCTGGCGGTCTCTGAAGTCCTCGGCCCCGACTCCCCTCGGGCTGGTGCACAGGTCTGTCCCCGCCAGTGTCGAGCGTACGGAGTCTCTCCACTCCTTGAAGCCCCCTCCTTCACACGCTCCCGTCCAGCCAGCTTCCAGTCTCCCACTGAGTAAATATTTACCCGGAGGACGGGTCGCTCCTCCGAGAACTAGACAGCGCCCTGGGAAGGGCTTTTGGCTTCTTCCCGGCCTGTCTCAGCTGCAGGACTTACTTGTGTTTTGGTCTTAAATTTCTTTAGCCGAAATTCTTCCGATCTCTGTGTGATCTCCTGGGTTCGGAGGGGGCAGTAACCAGGGGGCGCTGACCTCAACTGACCCTTCCTTTTTCTCTGCATCCCTACGCTCACCATCAGTCGAGGCTCATTGGCTCTTACTGTTTCTCTCTTTCTCCCCCCGCCCCACACTACCAAACCCTCTTTTCCGTTTTAGGTCACTGTCTCTCGCCGGGTCTCAGGCTACCTGGCCACAGTGCTCAGAGTGCGTCCGGGCAGGGAGGATGGGGGAGGGGCGGGAGTCTGCATCAGCCCATTCATCTAGGGTTGGAAGCCTCTGTCTGTCCCCTGAAGGTTCGACTCCCCTTGCCCCCGGAGCTCTGGCCTCAGGTTGCCGCTGAGAATTAATGCCCCCGAACAAGATCCTTCTCTCGCTATCGGGAATCCGCACTCTGCAGCGTTAGAGGGCCTGTTGGGCCAAAAGAGACGCGGAGCAGGGGGAGGAGACCGCGCGCGACCACAGGTGGAAGCGGAGAGGCAGCAGCAAAGCTGTTGGAGTGTGTCAGTCGCTCGGTCGTGTCCGACTCTTTGAGACTCCATGGACTGTAGCCCCTCAAGCTCCTCTGTCCGGAGAATTCTCCAGGCAAGAATACTGGAGTGGGTTGTCATTTTATTCTCCAGGGGATCTTCCTTCCTGATCGAACCCAGGTCTCTCGCATTGTGGGCAGATTCTTCATCGTCTGAGCCACCAGGGAAGCCCAAACCGGTTGGAGAGTCCGGAGAAATATGAGGAGACAGAGGGATATGGGGGCGAACGAGAGGGTGTTCTGTTAGGTCCTCCTAGCCAGAGCGCCAAACAATACGAGTTTCTGGATCACTCCAGGCTGGTGCTGCAGAACTGTTAAAGCCCTGTAAAAGAAGCACACCGTGGCACTGGATCTTGGCCAATTAGAAGGCGATAGGCCTTTTATCAACATTACAGCCCAGAAAACTCCGAGAAGCTCTCACTGGACTGGGCATAGAGACTGCGCAGGGGTCTCTACTCGGTGTGGTGAAAGGGAAGAGGGGGTCAGAGGAACTCTGGATCAAGACGACCAGCACTTTTATTCCTTCGCACAAGCCTAAGGCAAAATCGTATGCTCCCCTCAGATGTCGAAGACTCAAACTGCCCCAACAGCGATCTGCTGCTTTTCAAATTTGGGATCCACAAAGGCCCTCCGAGTTGTAGAACACCTGTATTACATGTAGATGCCACGTAACAGGTATTGGGGAATCAGACCCTGGTGAAGTCGCTGTCAAGTCAAACTTGGAGATTTTAAACAATTGAAACAGAAACAACAACGGCAAAGGCAGACAAGTTCAAGTATGTCTAGTTGTGGGACTTTCCACAAGAAGCTGGTTGTAAGGAATTAAGGATGTTTAACTTCACTGTTCCTTTATCTTTCAAATCCTTCATACCTGTACATTTCAAGTTAGAGTGCACCCCTGCTATGGAAGTGTGAGGATCTGGAGATTACTGCTCATTTCAAAAAGCACAGCTGATGATGAGTTTTCCTGGGCTCTTGTCACTTACTGGCCTAGACTGGGACCCAGTCAGTTTCCCTATTTGTAAACCAGAGCCCATCCCTCAGGACTAAAACTTTTGCGCACCAGAAGGAGGTAAACTTATGACTGTCAAGAGGCAGTGTCAATAGCCTCAACCCTGAAGCAGTGCAAACTCCCAGGTTCATTAAAAATGTTTCCCCTCCTTGCTTTTAATTTTGATTCGCATTCTCCATAACCCATACTCAAAATGTGAATAATTTTGACCGCTAAAAAGACTACTGTACACTTTACATTAGACTTAGCATGAAGTAGGAAGGTAGGCTTAACTGCAGGGCCTCTGGCAGCTAGTGAGAAGATGTGGGAACCACATACATACATGTGCAGGTTCGGCGTTCACGTTCGTAGGAACGAGTTTGTTTCATATTTAAACACAAGCCCTTTGCAGTGGTTCACTGGTGGGGGAAAACCGGCGAACGTCGTTGGCACCAAGGGCCAGCGAACCAGCAACATGGCTGAGCTCTCCAGCGCACTGGGTTCCGCAGAGAGTGTCCCATGCCTGTCAATGGTTGAAGTTGGCTATGCGCTCGCTGTAGTCGCGTGTAGTCGCTTGGAGCCTAGGCTAACGTTTGACCCCGCGTTCCTGGATGAACTCGCTAGAAACTGTTGTGGGGAGTTAGACACCAGGCGAGGAGAGCGGTGTCTACCTGGAGGTAATAGCAGCCTCCATCTCTGGCTCCTGCTCGTATTTAGTCGCTCAGTTTCGTGTCCGACTCTTTGCGACCCTTTGGCTAGGTCTCCCCGTCTCTCCGACGGCCTACCTTCTCACATCCGCGCTCTGGTCTCCCGGCGTAGGATGTAGTACTGTAAGATCCTCCCTCTGGTAACAGCCATCCTCTCTTGACAACCTCTTGAAGCTTGCCTGACAGGCTATTCTAAGAACCCTCACCATGGCCACCATCAAAGACAGTGGCGCTCACCTCCCACCTAGAGTTTTAACTTAAATTCTGAGATGTCTGCCTTCCCCCCAAAGCAGTCTTCTCGGCCCCTTCTCCCTTCGAGTCTCTCGTATTCAGACCAAAAGCTTTCGTTTGCTTATTCAGCATTTTTAAGAGCCTGATTTTGCTGTTTGCGCTGCCCCTGGGAAGGTGTCAAACACCTCTTTTCATTGTATTTAGTCACCCAGGTGCAGAGCGAGATTGAAAGAGACAGCGGAAGAACTTTCCCGGACTGTGCTGTCGCTCAACGGGCCAAGCCAATCATCACGCAGGTTGCCTCCGGGCCCTCCTCTTTGGGGGCGTGCCCCTAGTGAGTGATAGACGGAGCCGCCCGGCCCCGCTCAGCCCAGCCCACGTTGCTGCTTAGATTGAAATGCAGAACTCAAGCCTCTTTCAGCGGGGCACAGACTTCCTTTTACTCCTTCCTTTTGCACTCTCGCCGCCTCCTCCCCGGGAGAAGCGGAGGCACCGGCGGCCCGGGGCAGCAGCACGACGGGCCACTAAGGCCACACGAAGAGTTTCTTTCTGGGAGTGCGGAACTGGGGCCCGGTTGGTGTACTGCTCGGAGCAATGGGTGAGTGGCGGCGGGGTACGCTGTCAGAGCCGGGAAGGGAGGGAGGGAGCGAGCGGGCGAGGGAGGAGGGAGGGCGCGCACCACTGAGCGCTCACACTCTCCTTATTGACTTTGCTCGTGTTCCTACAACTTGTAGGAACACGCTAAGGGTCAGCGGCTCACAGCAGTTCAGTCTGAACGCTGGCTACTGGGTTGCTGCTGTTGATGCCATTTTCTGATTTCAAGACTAGGGAGCGGTGGCATCAGCAAGCCCCGCGCCCCGGTGGCTGACCAAATTTTGTTTCGCATACACAGGGTATAAAAGCCAACTAGGAAAAAAAAAAAAAAAAAAGACTAGACTTTGTCTAATTGCGCAGGTCCCTAGGCGGGGCGCTGGGGATCAAGGGGGAGCGGCCCGAGGACATTAGCGCCGAGTGGGCGAGAAGGAGCCGCTTTGCAGGCGTCAATACCGACTTCCTCGTCTGCTTCGGAGGCTTCTGAACACTCGGAGAGGCCCTGCGTCTTACCACTTTATTTGCTTGTATCGGCCGCAGGCACTGCCGTAATGAGGGAGGAGGGTCTGACTCAACCGCGGTGATTTGAGGCCGTTCCTCAAGGCTCGGGGACCGTATGGTTTGGTGAAAGCCCAGGTCCTTAGTCCCAGGCGGGTGCCTCCGCCTTGCCCCCTGACGCGCGCGGAGGCCGATTGGCAAGCGGTTGTCCCAAACTGTGGGTGCGCGTCCCCGCGCGCCGTGTGTTCGTTTTGCAGAGCCAGCCTTTGGGGAGGTAAACCAGTTGGGAGGAGTATTCGTGAACGGGAGGCCGCTGCCCAACGCCATTCGGCTTCGCATAGTGGAGCTGGCCCAACTGGGCATCCGACCGTGTGACATCAGCCGCCAGCTACGGGTCTCGCACGGCTGCGTCAGCAAGATCCTGGCGCGCTACAATGAGACAGGCTCGATCTTGCCAGGAGCCATTGGGGGCAGCAAGCCTCGGGTCACCACCCCCACCGTGGTGAAGCACATCCGGACCTACAAGCAGAGAGACCCCGGCATCTTCGCCTGGGAGATACGGGACCGCCTGCTGGCGGACGGCGTGTGTGACAAGTACAACGTGCCCTCGGTGAGCTCCATCAGCCGCATCCTGCGCAACAAGATCGGCAACTTGGCCCAACAGGGCCATTACGACTCCTACAAGCAGCACCAACCCGCGCCGCAGCCGGCGCTACCCTATAACCACATCTACTCGTACCCCAGCCCCATCACGGCAGCCGCCGCTAAGGTGCCCACGCCGCCGGGGGTGCCAGCCATCCCCGGCTCAGTGGCCATGCCGCGCACCTGGCCCTCCTCGCACTCCGTCACCGACATCCTGGGCATTCGCTCCATCACCGACCAAGGTAAGGGCACGGGGGCCGGATATGGGATTGTCCAGAGCTTCCCTCCGCACCCTCTCAGGGGTTACCGCATCTGCGCTTCCAGGGGCCCGCGTCTGTCCCACCACCTGAGACTTTTTCCTTTGGAAAAGTCAGGCGTCCTCCCAGGGGGTGTCCTGATCTCATTAACGTGAAATTCATGCCCTTCGTTTCCTTGCCACACACAGTCTACTGCCTCATCTCAAACTACCAGACCCATAACATCCCCCATCCCCAACACATGGTTCGCATTTTCCACCCTCCCCCGCCTCTCGCGCCGCGGCAGCCTCGGACCAGCCCGCTCACTTGGAGAGCGCGGCCAGGCCGGACTTGGGGCGCAGCCCGAGAGGCCCGAGCGGGCGTGGAGCTGCCGGCTGCAGACACGGCTTCGGGCGGGTTGTTTGGGGAGTCGGGGACTCTGTAGAAATTGAAGTATTCTTCTTGCATTCTGGCAATCAGACCAAATTTGCTCAGGCAGGAAGTTCAAATGTCACCTAATTGGTTTCATTCTTATGCTTCACTTCATTTTCCTCGGAAACGGAGGTCCCGAAGTTACTACTAGTAACTTGCATGTTAGAGCATTGCTCTTTCTGGGACTAATTTTCTGCTTTATTTCTCTCTTTCTCCCGTCTCCTCCTCCCCGCCACCGGACACTTTTTACCTTAACAGATTTTAGCACATATATATCCTAGGAAGTGGCGCCAACCACCGCTATAATGAAGGGAAAATGCAAGGCGATTCCATACTGTCCTGTCTTCTGTTCTTTGCCGTTTTCCCCGCGCCTGTCGCTTCTCTTTAGGGTCCGCCAGTCCAAGGGAATTCTAGTGGATATCCCGTCCCTGCACGTTTGCAGTGGTGCCACCCCACCGTTCCTTTCCTTTCTCACCCTTGACCTTGCGTGTTGTGAATGTCTTATTCTGCTGCTAAGGATGATTCCCCGTGCCGTTATGCTCAGTCGGGCTTCCGCAGGAGAGCCGAGTTTGTTTTCTTTTACTGCGTTGTTAAAATAGAGTAAAACAAAACATAAAACAGCGTTAACTTCTTTCTCAGTAGGGAGAAAACAAAGTCAAAAATACCCTAGATGCAGAATTTGAATAATACAGAGATAAAGAGCCTATCTTCTTAATTTCTCAGCCAAAACTTTAAAAAGAGCAGGGGGGGGGGTGGAAATTAAATAGGAAAAGGGGAAATAGTTCATTTAATTATTTCCTGCCTTTCTCAGTTGCCACCACATTGGCACAATTATCTTTTTAAATAATTAACCATAGCCCTGATTTCTCATCTTCTTGTTTTCTGTGACTTTACAGGATCCTTCTAAGGGCCCAGTTTTGTCCTATTTGGAGCTGGCTGGAGCTTTAGTTGGAGAGAGTTTGCCCTTGATTTATAGGATAAACTGACCTCACTGACATTGAAAGGAAGCCCCTGTTCATGGGAAAGTGTGAGATCAGCAGAAATGGGGGCGCGCAGGGGGATCTCAATTTCTTAAGATAACTTCAGGCTTGTGCCCACCGATTGCCTTTTGTCTGGGAAGGCAAGGAAAGACTGGCAGTTCTGGGCCAAAATACTATTTCCTGGTGCAAATTGGAACACAATCTTAATTCTTTGGCGAGGGGGAGGCATAGTGAAAAAAGACTGACAGAGTTGAAAAGAAAACCTTTCTTCCCTAGGGAACCTACAATCAGACCAGATGTCAGTTGGAAAAGTATTCGATTATGGAGAGAATCAACTCTTCATTCTACATATTGTTGATTCTGGGTGCCAGCTTTAAACAACCTGTTTTCTTACAAATCTGTGAATATAAAACGATTATTTCTACAAATGATCTTTCCTAAAATGATTGCCCTACTTTGAAGCTCAGTATCAGATGGAAGTGTTTAAGATCGTAGTAGTAGCTTTGTCAAACTTCAGTCCTCCACCCATGGGTCCCAAAGACAAACTGCTCCTAGTTTTCAAATATCTTTTTAAATTTGTACTTGCTCACTTAAAGATGCCAATGATTCAACATGCATACCTCTTGGTATTGTGGTGATCGGTTTACATCATATAATTTTCTTTGAGTCTCCATAAAGAGCATGAAGCATAGTTGACAGCTTTACCTCTTTCCCAAAACACTTAATTCCTCTTTGATTTTCCTAACCTTTTGTTTCATTGAAAAAGTAAACCTATGACCTTACCTCTGACACTGGTGGCACTTACAGTAACTGTACTGTTTGTTTATTGAGTCATATGCACATAACCTCAGTATTTAATGTGTAGATAGAGCCCGAAGGGTAGTCACACACAGGTAGGCACACACCTATGCACTCATGCTTTGCATGTATATTGTGGGCATCCTTTAGTCATTTGTTTGCAGACGACTTTACAGGTCTTTTNCTGTTTGTTTATTGAGTCATATGCACATAACCTCAGTATTTAATGTGTAGATAGAGCCCGAAGGGTAGTCACACACAGGTAGGCACACACCTATGCACTCATGCTTTGCATGTATATTGTGGGCATCCTTTAGTCATTTGTTTGCAGACGACTTTACAGGTCTTTTGTTTCAGCTGTTGACTTAAGTACTAGATCCGCACAGCACATCGAACACTTTCTGGACGTTCTGAGCGCCAGAACAGGCATAGTTAGGCCAGCGCGACCCTTTCTCCTGCACCAGTCTCAGGTTTTTGTCAACCTCCAGTCGACCCTGGGTTAGTACTGGGGAGAACGGGGCGTCCAGTTTCACGCGTTCTTTCCCCGATTTGAGAAAATTCGGGGGAAAATTTTCAGATTCCTTCCACTCGTTTCCCCAGGGGAGCGAGGACGGGAGGAGGTAATCAAAGGCCGGTTAAAAAAAGAAAAACAAAGAAATGTCTTCCCGCGGGCGTGGGGCAGAGAGCGGGGAGAGGCCTACTCCGAGGCGTCACCTGGGCCGGGCCCTGGGCTGCCGGCCGGAGAGGCGGGCCCCGCGCCCCTGGGAGGCGGAGGGCAGGGGGCCGACCGAGGTCGCGGCCCTGGCACTCGCGGGTCGCGGGTTCCGAGCGAGTCTCAGGAGGGGGCGCGCGGTCGGCCCTCCAGCCTGACGGCCTCTCCTCCTCCCTCCAGGAGTGAGCGACAGCTCCCCCTACCACAGCCCCAAGGTGGAGGAGTGGAGCAGCCTGGGCCGCAGCAACTTCCCCGCCGCCGCCCCGCACGCGGTCAACGGGCTGGAGAAGGGGGCCTTGGAGCAGGAAGCCAAGTACGCGCAGGTGAGGAGGCGGGGCCCCGCCGGTGGGCCGCAGGGGGTTTGGGCGACGGAGGCCCGGGCCCTTCTCCGAGCCTCGACCGAGGAGGAGCCCTGGCCGCCTCCCCGTGACTGCCACGAGCCCCGGGCCAGGGCGGCGGGGGCGGGACGACGCCCAGACGCGCGAGGGCGGGGTGAGGCCTCGACCCCTAGGCCAGGGGCCCGGGGCTGCGGCCCTGGAGGCGCCTCGGGGCTAGTTGGCCAAACGGCTTGCGCCCCGAGCCCTCTCCGCGGCTGGAGTCGGGGCTACATTCACCCGGGACGGCGTCTCCGAGGGGCCAGGCGAGCGGCCGTGGGTTCCCAGCTGCGCGCGGCGAGCGGCCTGCACGCCCGAGGGCGCGGCGCCGCGGCTCCTCCCGCACGGACGGTCCGCGGCTCCCCGGGCACAGGCGCGCGTGGCGGGTCCCGCGACGGCGAGTAGAGGGCAGCCAGAGAAACTTCAGACAGTTCCCGCGCCCCGATTAAAGGTCACGTCGTCATCTCCCCAGGGAGGTTAGTGAGAAAACCTCAAATTATACGGACTGGCTGTCGACCGTTTAATTTTTCTTTCCCTCTGTCCCTCCCTCGACTCTCCAAAAGAAAACTTAAAACACCCCGTGTTTTTTTTTTTTTTTTTCCTTGAGAAAAGCTAAACAACCATAACAACAAAAGTCCCAGAGTTTAGAGTCTAAATTCATCACCACGGTGGAGTCAGGAGTTCAAAGCTCTCAAAAAACCAAACAACAAAGCCGGACCTTCTCTGAAAAGACCTATGTAGGTTTACAAACTTATTCTGGAACTCCTGTTCCAGAGCCTCAAAATACCCAGTTTTCGTGTTATTATTTTGAAATCTTAAAACTTTCAATGTTTTCATATCTGTAAAAATCAGTTTTTCTCACTCAATGGAACTTGTAACTCTTATTCACTTGGGGGAAAAAAAAATCCTAGCCTTTATTTTCTCTAACAAACACCATTTCCACTTTCTCTTCCTTTATTTTGTTAAAACAGAATCCCGTATATATTAGTAGCTCTCCCATGACAAATATCACAGAAAATAGCAGCAAGGAAGGAGGGTCCCTTTCCTGAATCTCTATTTGTAAAGCGTGCGAACGAGAAATGATAGGAAAGTTTGTCACTACCTTCTTCTGCAAAAGAGCAGGTAGTACAGAAGAGGCTTTATGTTCAGTGGCACCACTACCACTTAAGCAAGTTCTTTAACCTTGTAGAGTCTCTGTTTTTTCATCTATAAAACAGAAAAATAATAGGCCTAACCTCAAGCAATGTGAAATTTCAATGTGATGATACAACCATGGGGCACATAAGTATTCATTAAATATTGCCTATGGATAAAATAGGTATTAAATATTCATTAAATATTTAAGTATTCATTAAATATTGCCTATGGATAGAAATGGCATTTAGAGATTGACTTAAAAACAAGCAGTTTTTTTATTTTGTCACAATATACTTTGATGAGGGAGTTCATAGAAAGTGTCAAGGTATTTTGTTACAAACAATAGAGTGTCTATAAAGCACCCAGCATATAGAGTAGTAAGCATTTAATAGGTGCTCAGTAATGTTTATTAGATCATCATTTCCTGAAATAACATTGTGAAGTATAGAGCTGAAAAAAAAAAAATCTCCCACATAGAGTTGATGAACCTAGTTTTTAAATAAAGCAGTGTCATAATCCAAGAATCTTTAGGGTTACTTTTATTTTTACTCCCTTGAATTATAGACCTAGTGTTTAAGCTTGTTTAGAAATGGTTAGTTAATACACACACTTCAAAATGAAACCAGTCAATTTAAAATAAAAATAGAACAGTGTTAAGTAATCTACTTCCTATTTTCTGAACATTAAAAATCCATTACATTTTATGCAGTGATAATCACCAAATGATCAGATTTATAAGAATGAGTAAACAAGTGGCCAATAGGTATTGTTCTAAATGCTTGAGAAAAAATTAAAATTTTTTGAAGAAAAAGACATTTGTATCAAACTTTCATTTGGAAAGTTCTTAATGGCAATCTGCTAACCTTCTGCATTGCCATGTTGTAGGATAATATAAATGATGTAAAATTTCAAAACTTGAAAAATTTCCATGCATAATTAAGTCAGCAGCTACTGTATTATAGCTATCAAGATAGTGCTTAATGCTGAAGGTGTGCTAAGTAGACACATATACTTAGAATGTATCATTTTGTGAGCAGTTTTGGAGTTTAGACATTAATTTCCTTGAGGGTAAAGTTATACATTAGAATTTGCTCATCAGCAAACTTGGAAATGTAAGGTGTGTTGTGTGTGTGTATATTCCATATATGTATATGCATTTCTCCTGTAGATATTTGAAGGGTAATTTTATTTTTTAAGGTTATTTTTCAAAGTGTTATCAGCAAATGTATGTTTGTACAATCCTAGTGTAAACTTGGGTAACACTTTTCTCTGTGTTATGAACAAAAATTGAAAGTCTTTGACAAAAAAAAAAAATTCTCAAGATTTTTGCCCATAATACTTTTACGGTATTTATGGTTATTAAATAGCACACTATTACATGATCTCAGTTTCATTTTAGTTAATAAAGGAGGAAATTGAGAGTTCAGGATCATAGGACTTAGAGCATAATCCTTTGTCAGAATATACCTGTAAAATTACCAACAATTGATCATAGATTCTATTGATTACTGTAATCTAGAGTTTCTGTTTTCAGCTTAAACTGCAAAGAAAGTTGCCCGATTGCTAGTAATTAGAACCTTATGCACACATCTATCTTGTTTTTAAAACATTAGAATATTCAAACTTGTTGTACACATTACTGTTATACTGCAATTGATATTTTATAGTGCCATTCAGAAATCCTTATTGTCTATCTTTGAGGATAGAAGAAAAAGGATATTTATTTTTACTTTTTGTAACTACATTTAATGTTGGGCTTGAACTCTTTAATCTCATCTAACTCTCAATGACAATAATGTTTCTCTGGGTCCTAATGGGTGGTTCTTTTCTGTTGGAAATATAAAACTCTCTTGAATGCAACTACATGGCAAAAGTAACCCAACAACAAACAAAACATATAGAGAAACATGAGGTTGGAATATATCTATCCTTTTCTATGGTACTTAGTGAATTACTGCCTCATTCCTTTTAAAGAGTTCATAAGCAGATGTATAGGTATTGAAATTTTCTTTGTATTATTAGGCATACTTTCTCAAGGGAAAAAAAAGAGAATATCTGGTACTCTGATTCAAGTAATCTGAATGGTGGATTTATAAGCTTTGAGTATCTTTATTTTGGGGTAGTGAAATCAACTCAGACAGCAAGTTTAATATAAAATTAGCTACAAATTGAGATATCAGGAATGGAAAATAGTCTATAAATACTTGAACTTTAGAAAAAGTTCAGAGTTAAGTGAGATGTGAAAAGAGTTTAATTTGGAGACATAATCTGAAATTCTTATGAAACATTCATTTGTACATTATATTTAAAATATAGTATTGCCTGAGTATAATTTTCTAGTGCATTATTTAACAGACTGTCCTTGTAGACATACTGTTCTTAAATATAATGAAGCTGCCCTGGATTTTTCTTCATATTAAATAAAGTTATTTTGTGCTAAATAATTTATAATTTTATAGAGAATCAGTTTTAGGCAAATGTTAATAGTCTTTGAAATTCATATTATCTACTATGAAAAATATTCTTTGATCTGGCTAGCTTTTAACTATGTTTTAAAATTAGTAATTATGTATTGGTAAAACATGTCATATGAAATACCAAAAAAAGCTATTTGAATTTTTTTCAAGGCTACATCAATTTTAATAACATTTTGGAAACATAAAATTTAGAAAAACATTTAAAGTAGCAGCTTTCCATTACCTAGAGACAATTAGATCTGCAATGTGATAACTAAATATAATTAAGATCCTTTTGGATGGATGTTGAAATCATATTTACAACTGTCATTTCATTTTGTCAGATTTATTTTACTAGGTTATTGCATAATGAATTAAGGGTAGAATAGCAGCCAGAAAAATGACTTCACACACACACAAAAAGAGAATCTTGTTTATTTTCAGATCTGAAGCTTTTTCTTGCTTATGATACCTAGGTGAAATTCTAGGTGAAGCACAGCTGTTTGTGGCTGAACATACTTTATTATAAAGCCAGGGTAAACTCATTTTATCATAAGAGAAGGACCAGGTAGGGCTGATGAGTGGATGAAAGATTGTGGATTGAAGACTTGGCACTACTATTTGCATTTTCTTCAAGAAAGAAAATGTTGAGTAGACAACTCCCAGAATTTGAGGAATTGTCTATAACCTCTAGTTGCCAGACAGTTAGTTGTCATACCAGTTTTTTTCTTGGTTGTGAGTGTTTGGAAACTAATGCATTTCCCCTTTCTCTGGGGGCAGTGGTGGGGGAGGGGAATAAATGCAATGACCATAAATTAAATAATGAGATAGCTAGGTTACAACTTTTATGTACCTTTTACTTTACTTTTACTTTACTCATTTTGCTTACTTTAACTGTAATGCTTATTCTGTGATAAAGGGTGCCCAGTTTTTTTTTTTTTTTCTTTTTTCTTGTTTTTAAAAGCAAGAGCATCACATCGTTTGCTTTCAAAAGGTTGCACTAACAAAGTATACAAGTGATCATGAAACACCTATAATGTGTCCCATTTTGTGGGGATGTGAGATGATTAAAGGCAAGATCCTGTCCTCAGACTGTTTATAGTCTAACTCTCTACCAGTACAGCTTCTCAACATAGTCATTTGAAAATATTTTCAAAAACTGGCAAATCTGTATAACATTTTTGAACACAATGAGAAGTCATGCTTTCATTCACTCTGTGATAACCGTAACTAGAATACATTGCATATGAATGTATTTTCTTCCTGGACTCTTTTGTTTAATGTCAGTGGGATAAAATCTGTCTTTTTCTGGAAATATTCAACAAAACAAGGAACTTACTTTTTCCAGGGTATACAGTTTGGTCTATTTTACTTTGTATTTGTAAATCTCATTCTCAAAATTAGGTTGAAGATAGTTTGCCTTAGGGAGGACCCTTGGACAGTTCTTTAGAGGAAAGGATTCTCGTGGCTTCCATGGGAGATCCACGTGATCCACATGAAAAGGGGGTTGATGGATTGAGGTCTTATTTATGGAATCTTTAGGTAAAGTCATTTTCAGAAATGAGATTTCCATTACTTGCCCATTGCTGGGGTTTCATTTGGAAAATTTGTTTACTTTTCCCTGGGGATTCCATATGTTGGTTGATTTATAAATCATATTTACAATCCAATTAAATAGAGTAATTTAGCATGTTTGCTCCCATGATATTTATGGTGTACATTTGGTAGTCTCTACTCAGCCTAACTAGCTTTTCAGATTAATTACATGCCCTTCACTGAAAACATTAAACAGATTTGGGAAGTTTAAGTCATGTATTCCTTTACTGGAAAGAATAAACAAACATCAATGCTACCTGTAGTTGTTTTCCTTTATGGTGGAAAATTTTACTCTTTCAATTATTGCTTCATAAATAACAATTACTTTACCTGGTAGAGACTTACATCTTTTACTAACGTCATGTTTCAAAATTAATAGTGAGAAAATTGATGTGTTTATTGGGTCACTAGAGTGAATGGTGACGGTGGCAGGTACATTTTATTTAAAGCATATTTGTTCTCTCATCTTGATTATGCCGTTTAAAAGAAAATTTTAAATATGAACTTTAAAAGTAAAAAGGGAAATTAAGACAAAACTTTTCTACCCCAAATCTAGGTCATAATTTAACCTGAGTGAAAGCTAAGAGCTATTTCTATACTGTTTAAAGATTTCTGTTTTTCTGTAAAGCAAATTCTTGAGCCTTCCCTTGCCTCCTTCTAATTCTGAGGAGGTCAAACCTCTCCGAGGTTCCCTTCCCAACCTTCCTTTCTGCAGTGAAGCGGGGCCTGCATCACTAAAATGACTCTAAAAATATTGCAGGTTTTAGAGAACTTTGAAATATTTAACATAAAAAATAAATTTGGTGCCTTAATAGAAAATGGACAAATCTGGAAAGAATTATTCGTTTTTTTTTTTTTTGTTTTTTTTTTACAGTTGATGAACAAATGTAGTTATGGAATAAATAAGGCACCTGATGGTAACGTGAGCTTAAATCCAATGTTTTGACTTCCCACAAATCCTAGGAGCATTATCTAAAATGAGAGTCCACTCCAGCCTGGCTTCTTAGGAGAACATCTCTGGGTAAAAAGAAGTGGACCCACATCAAGGATTGTAGACATTACATTCAAGGAGCTGAAGCCCCCCCAACAAAGGGGTAACATCAGTGAGCAGTGGTTCTATCACCAAGGATGTACAGAAAGGAAAGTGAAAAGGGGAATATGATAAAGCAAGTATTTCACAGAGATCTGTAAAGTTGAATGATAGAAAAATATATATAAAGAAAAAAGAATGAGTAAGAAAAATTTAGCTGTGATGAAAAACAGAATTCAGCAATACATTTTTTCTGCTGTGTTGCTAAATAATATGTTGTTTCTTTATACTACTACATATCTAACCCATGTATTGGTCAAATGTTGAGCAAAAGTATTGATTAGTTTAAAGTAATTTTAACCTTAACACTTTAGTCTTAACATTCTTATTTTATGATTCTTGGTGTATAAAATATTAATTAATGCTAGAATAGAAGAGAACAGATACAGATGCAGATACCTTTCCATAAATGAGCTGGAGCAATTCCTTTCCAAACTAATTGTTTTTGGTTATTGGGAAGATTCTAGATAATGATGATCAGAAATATAATCTCTGTGCAATGCTAAATTTCTTCTGCAGGTTGCCAGTTCTTGATCTTCATACTCATTTGTTGAAAGAGCCTTAAAGTGTTTGTCCTTTGAGCCATTCTCAGAAAGCAGGAAAAAGAGGGTTTTTTTTTTTTAGAAGTTAAGAAACAGAATTAGGGCCTAAGACTGAGTGTCAGGTTCTAGAAGAGGAATCTTTTACCAGAAAAGATGCTCTAGTTTGAAATGAAATCGTACCTTTTAATTGTCCCGGATAAACAGTAGGATTTGCTGCAGAGAATCCTGTATCAGAAGGGGTGATAACTTCTTTTAACATGGCCATGGATTTGCTGATTGATTGACCTAGGGTAAATGGCTAAACTCCTTCATCTATATTCTCTTGTATAAAAAGAGGATAAGATCTCATTTATATTCAACAATGATGTCCAGTGGCTTCTTTCTTAAATAACAGAACATCATCCTTTGTAACATATATTTAATTGCAATTAAACATAGAGTGTTACTCATTGTAAATTATCTTGTAATTATTATAAACTCAGTAGGTTAAAATGAGCTACAGTTTATCAGTTCTAATTATTTTATAAAATATGTTGCATATTTCTTAGTGCCTGAGACATAGGACAGATTCAGGAAACCTCAGTTTCCTTTCTTTTTCCCCATTTTTCAAAGAACAAGCACTCTGACAGAAAAAAAAGAACACGAGGTGTGTGTTCTTACAGAACCAACTACATAAAGTTAATCCCTCTACTTTTATTCTTATTTTGACAGAAATCCACAAGCAGTGTTAAATCACATCCATGTATATATTTTACTCCATGCATTACTCTACATTGAGAAAATAATTTTTGAGACCCCCACTGTTGCATTCTCTTAGACATGGAAGTAAAAATAATAACCAAATGAACTACAGTAGAAAACAATTTCTATGTTGCTATTGAATTGGAAATAGTATCCAACATATGTCTGTTTTTCTTACCTCTAAGGATTAATTGGTTTTATGAATTATATTTCTATTATTTACATTATATTTTCATTAGGAAATATGGTGATATGTTTGTTTATTCAGATCACCATCAGGAAATAGCATTTTCCTTGTTTCTAAACAATGTAGAAATTGAAGGGGGAAAATAAAGTTACTTGAAGAAGGGTGCTGAGTATTCATGCCAGAATCAGGATTAGAAATCAGGGTGTTTTTGGTGTTGTTAATAGTAACGATACCAACAATAATTTATTGCATGCCAAGGTTTCTAGGCAGACTTGCCTGCCAGAGTTGCTGTGTTTTGTTTGCAAACTAAGATTTTACATTTAAATTCATTTCAAGAGGTTTATCCCCGTGGCTTCTAAAACTTCAGATCACAGAGCCGTAAAACTTTTGCAAGCAAATTTTCCAATTTCAAAACCATGCATATGTAATCCTTTCATATTCTGACAGTTTCCTTTTTAATAAAAAAATATCTCCCTCATCTTCATTAAAAAAACCCTTATAGACAAACTGCCTGATCTTTGCATGTACTTTGTCCAAGAGGCATTTTCAACATGATGTTTTAAAATGTGGCCGTGTTTTATTCAACAAAGGTCATGCTCATTTTGAGTTTCTAAAATGACAGCCCACACTCTGCCCTTCTTTACTGGAAATGAAAGTACACCAACCAGGCCCTTCACAAAGATCTCAACAAAAGAGCCAAACAAAACTGGAGTGTGGGGGAAAGCTGACAAAGGCAGACAGGGAGCTGAACGGATTCTAAGAGTACTTAATCACAATTAATTCTTTCCTCACCTTGTGTTTCCTTCCTATAATTCCAAGTAGCAAAAGCAAATACTGTGGATTTTCTGGTTTTAGCCTCTTCAAAATCTTTGTGGAAAAAATACATCTAAGTAGCTAGACTGAATGCATTTAGAATATAAACAGAGTCAAATCTAAAAAAAAAAGAAATTAGAAGGTAGAGTTAGAATATTGTCAGTTACTACTCAGAACTTACATTCTGCGTTTTTCTAAGAACTGATGAAAAGTCAGCCACTCTAATGTGATTATGTTCACCTCTTGTCTTTTCCGACTCCTTTTAGGCACCAAATGGTCTCCCAGCTGTAAGCAGTTTTGTGTCAGCATCCAGCATGGCTCCTTATCCTACCCCGGCCCAAGTGTCGCCCTACATGACCTACAGCGCTGCTCCTTCTGGTTATGTTGCTGGACACGGGTGGCAACATGCCAGTGGCACCCCACTTTCCCCCCACAACTGTGACATTCCCGCGTCGCTGGCGTTCAAGGGAATGCAGGCAGCCCGAGAAGGTAGCCACTCTGTCACAGCTTCCGCGCTCTGATGGGAGATTCTGTCTGCAGCAGCTTCACCGTCTGCAGCAGCTTCGCCCGAGGAGTCTCCCTCTCGGCACACCCTCCCCCACTTCCCTGGTCTCGGATCCCACCCCTCTGCCCTCCAACCTTTTTGCCGGAAAGCTGGCTTTATGGACTCACCTCCTTTGTGCTGATGACACTTAAATATTTCTCGCCCTAACTTCTCTCTCACAGAAAGCCTGACATGACTTTAGGATTTCAAAAACAGAAGCGATGTTCAGGATTGATGAGAGGTTCGTGTTGCCCACGCACTGTTCTTAACGTAGAAACCTGCACCCCTCAAAGGGCTTAAGGAACTTTTCAAACTAGTCTTTGGTAAAACCACATGTGTATATTTATTCTAAATCAACCTGAACTTCTGAGACGTGCAATTGTTGAGATTCTGCAAAATCAATAAAAGAAAATGCATATAGAAAAAGTTATGCTACACTCTCTAATCAAATAAGGTAATAAAATAAGCCTTAATTCATCATTAGGAAACCAATCAATAACTGACTTGAGTGATCCTTTATTTTTAACAGATGACCTAGTTTGTTGGAAAATATATGTATAACTTAAGCAATATCTGAATTTAGCTCCTCCTGGTGTTTTGACTTGGTTCCAAATACAATAATGTTTATATTTTCTATTAGTTTGTAAATATGGACTCTGGATGGTGCATTTGTGTTTTCATTCCGTGGGATAACCCTCTCCCCACTACCCCCCCCCACCCCACCTCTTTTTTTTTTTCCCTTTCTTTTTGCAAAGGTGACTTCCCAGCAACGTCTTTTGTTTCTGTTTGGTGGTGGGCTGCTCAGGCTCCTGGGCCTGGACTCGCCCCAGATTTTGTGTGTGCAGTGAAGGCTTCGACATCTCATGAAGGACATTTTCTTTCTACAACAGAGGACTCAAAAACACAGATAAAACAAGCCAGTCTCCCATTCTGTATCCCAGTCAAACACACACATGCCAAGCATATGAAGACAAGAGGGTGTAAATATCTGAATGAGGCTCTAAAGGAAGTCACTTAGAAACTTAAGTTTAATGTGAATTGCTTTGCAAAGACACTTAAAATGAACTTTATGTTAAAGAAAACCACTGTGAAACTAAATTGTACTGTTATTGTTGGCTTACCTGTGTGTTCAGCAATCACAGCCCAAAATTACATTGTAATTTAAAGAAAATGGAAAATTCTGCTCTAATGAATGTAAAAATGGCTTGCTGTGAAGTTTACATTGTTGTACAGAAGCATGTGTCTCGTGTAGGTAAACTGGTGATGGTATTAGAAATACAAATGCTATTTAATTTTTTTAAAATTCCCTTTATTCATTTCTGGAGCTACAGGACATGGTTTAACCGATGGATCTTTTGAAACCAATTTGCTTTTCACTTTAATGTTAATAATAGAACTGAGGGGGTATATGTTTGTGTGTGTATAAGAGAGAGCATGTGATTATGTTTCATATTTTAAAACAACTGATTTTCTTGGGAAAAAATCGACAGTTTTAATCTCTTCTGTTTTGAAAGTTCTTCCTGCTTGGCAATATAGGCTTGAAAATACGTTTTTAAAACGTTGGTACAATTCATCTATTGGAAAGTTAATATATTGTGGGGCTTTTTTTTGGTGTTGATTCTGTGCAATAACTAACAGGGCCCATCCCTAGATATGGATGTTAGGTGGTTTTGATTTCTTCCTGTCTGGGCTGTGCACAGCCCACGGGGCAACCCACTTCTGTCACATTGGTTTCATGGCCTCATTTAAAACTCAGATGGCTAGATTAGCCAGGTTTTCAAATCACTATGATATAAACAGTAAGCAGATTTCTGACACACAAGTTATGTTCGAGGACTTGCTTTTTTCAAGCAGCAGATATCTTGTAGAGAGCTTTGAACTACATTTATTTCTAAAGCAACCGAAATTCAGTGCTACAAACAGAGGATTATAACTTCAGGAGAAGAATAAGCAGAAGGAGCAGATGAACTCTCAGGGCCATAGTCTTCCTTTGATCTTGTAAAACTCCTATTGACATCTGGAGTTCCCAGTCTGGTGAGAAAATAGAACTATAAACCAAATGGAACAAAATACCAGTCCGATATATGGTGGAAACTTTAAAACCATACGGTACAAGGACTCTCCTGCCATGCAGAAAAACTGACACAAGGTACAGAATTATTCCTGATCAGATGTTTTTAGGAGGCTATTAGGAGTCTTTGAAAAATATCAATAATTTGTATGGAAATACAACTAAATGTTACTTTCCTCATCTAAATTAAGTCTCTTGAGATGTGTATAAGAGACAGACTCTGGATGGTGCATTTGTGTTTTCATTCCGTGGGATAACCCTCTCCCCACTACCCCCCCCCCACCCCACCTCTTTTTTTTTTTCCCTTTCTTTTTGCAAAGGTGACTTCCCAGCAACGTCTTTTGTTTCTGTTTGGTGGTGGGCTGCTCAGGCTCCTGGGCCTGGACTCGCCCCAGATTTTGTGTGTGCAGTGAAGGCTTCGACATCTCATGAAGGACATTTTCTTTCTACAACAGAGGACTCAAAAACACAGATAAAACAAGCCAGTCTCCCATTCTGTATCCCAGTCAAACACACACATGCCAAGCATATGAAGACAAGAGGGTGTAAATATCTGAATGAGGCTCTAAAGGAAGTCGCTTAGAAACTTAAGTTTAATGTGAATTGCTTTGCAAAGACACTTAAAATGAACTTTATGTTAAAGAAAACCACTGTGAAACTAAATTGTACTGTTATTGTTGGCTTACCTGTGTGTTCAGCAATCGCAGCCCAAAATTACATTGTAATTTAAAGAAAATGGAAAATTCTGCTCTAATGAATGTAAAAATGGCTTGCTGTGAAGTTTACATTGTTGTACAGAAGCATGTGTCTCGTGTAGGTAAACTGGTGATGGTATTAGAAATACAGATGCTATTTAATTTTTTTAAAATTCCCTTTATTCATTTCTGGAGCTACAGGACATGGTTTAACCGATGGATCTTTTGAAACCAATTTGCTTTTCACTTTAATGTTAATAATAGAACTGAGGGGGTATATGTTTGTGTGTGTATAAGAGAGAGCATGTGATTATGTTTCATATTTTAAAACAACTGATTTTCTTGGGAAAAAATCGACAGTTTTAATCTCTTCTGTTTTGAAAGTTCTTCCTGCTTGGCAATATAGGCTTGAAAATACGTTTTTAAAACGTTGGTACAATTCATCTATTGGAAAGTTAATATATTGTGGGGCTTTTTTTTGGTGTTGATTCTGTGCAATAACTAACAGGGCCCATCCCTAGATATGGATGTTAGGTGGTTTTGATTTCTTCCTGTCTGGGCTGTGCACAGCCCACGGGGCAACCCACTTCTGTCACATTGGTTTCATGGCCTCATTTAAAACTCAGATGGCTAGATTAGCCAGGTTTTCAAATCACTATGATATAAACAGTAAGCAGATTTCTGACACACAAGTTATGTTCGAGGACTTGCTTTTTTCAAGCAGCAGATATCTTGTAGAGAGCTTTGAACTACATTTATTTCTAAAGCAACCGAAATTCAGTGCTACAAACAGAGGATTATAACTTCAGGAGAAGAATAAGCAGAAGGAGCAGATGAACTCTCAGGGCCATAGTCTTCCTTTGATCTTGTAAAACTCCTATTGACATCTGGAGTTCCCAGTCTGGTGAGAAAATAGAACTATAAACCAAATGGAACAAAATACCAGTCCGATATATGGTGGAAACTTTAAAACCATACGGTACAAGGACTCTCCTGCCATGCAGAAAAACTGACACAAGGTACAGAATTATTCCTGATCAGATGTTTTTAGGAGGCTATTAGGAGTCTTTGAAAAATATCAATAATTTGTATGGAAATACAACTAAATGTTACTTTCCTCATCTAAATTAAGTCTCTTGTTAATATGCTATTTATAATTTTTTCCTGATTTCTTGTATCTTTAAAAATCTAATGTTAATACTATAAAAGTTTTCCTTTTCTTTTTTCCCCTGGAGGCCTTTTCTTAGCAATGGTGAATTCACATGGAGAAAATTTTAAAAGATAAGAGAAAGCCCAAATACAATTTGCTATTCAAAGCACACTATGATTTAAAACTACTTTTAAAAATGAGAGAAGGAAAGTGGAAGGGGAGATGAGGTGATTCGATTTTTAAAAACATTATTATTGGTTAACATTGATTTTTTCCCTCTGTTTCTTAGGGAATAAAAATGTTGTTTTTAACCTGGCAAATGCACTCTTCAGAGATCCTTTTCCATCCCATCCACATGGAGAGGTTAAAGGTTCAATTTCATGGCCTCCAAGGAGGCAGTGCTCTCTCTCACAGGATGCAAGAGAGAGAATCACCTGCAAGGATAGAATGCAGTTGGACAACAGACACATTCTTACTTCTCTTGTTTTGTCCTACTTTTAATGACCCTCTTGTTAAGTATTGGGCTGAAATATAAATTAAAGAACACGTTGGAAAGGATGTACAAGTGAAGGCTGTGTATGTATATACAGTATGTCAAAAGCCTTTATTTTTATACTTCAAATGCTCTAAATTAATAAAAAGTAATAATTACCACGTTATCTTTCATTTTTTATTTTCAAAATGTTTTAGTGACACAGCTTCATGGTAGAGCTGGTTTTAAGAACAGGTGTCATCCTGGAACAGGCAGGTATTTTTGTTGACTCAAGCTACTGAAGGAGCATCACTTCAGGATGCAGATATACAGTTAAGCTTCGTTACATCAACGTCAAGGAGATATTTTTTTTGAGTGCATGTTAGTACAGGCATCTTTGGAAATGCCAAGAATGTACTTCTCTTTTGAAACATTTTCTCCATTATACATATTTTAACGTTGAAGTTAGTAGACTTCACATCTGAAACCATCACTTAAAAATAGTGAACTAGAAATGTAGTTTATTCTAAACATCCTTTTTTAAAAAAGATGGCATAGGTAAGAATTCTGAGAAAAGGTATCTGATGTAAATACAGCACAAACAGGCCTAAGGAGCAGTTCAGATTTGTGATTCAACACGAACATATTTCAGCATTAAGACTTGTTTTCAAAGGGAACTATGTGAAGAAAAGTAATATAGTTTCATGTTTTATCTTTGTCACAGAAGACTTCAAATATCATAATTTTAAAATATGATCTGCTTTAACCAACAGTGCAAAATATAAAGTAGGTTTAGGAAAATATAGAGGAGATGTATATTATTACTAAAGGAAACCAACAATTCACATTTTACATGAAATTTTAAAAAGGCCATTTTAGTACCCTTCAGAAACATTTTCCATGTATATGATTAAATACTATTTATGGAAGAATTTAATTCCTTATAAAAACTTTAAATTTTGGCATATTTTTTTCACTTATAAGCACTTCTTTACCTTTTGGGAAAAAATATTCATCAATACAATGAATTTTTATTGCAAAGCCATGTAAGAGGAACACAGGTCATAAAATTTGGATTGTTTTTATGGAATAGATCTAATTTCCATGCTACTTTTCTATATTCAGTTTATATATTTCATTGCCTCACAGTATTAATTTTCTCCTCATAGTTTTAAGGATATGATTGAAACGACACTTTCAAATTGTCTAGAGATAATTTTTGAAGTATCAAAATAGGTTTTGTTCTTGAACACACTGTTTTACCCTTTACAATTGTATCTAAGTGTATAATTATAATTTATCATTGTATGGGCTTAACTGATAGATATTCTCGCCTCCTGATGGTGCTGTGTAATGAAAACCCATTTTCACAAGGGGGGAAAATACACCGTAGGCAATCACCAGTTCTCCTGAAGCCATGAATAGGTGTATTCATAAACCAGCAGCATCACTGCACCACCTAGAAAAGAAAAGAGCAGTTTTTAATCCTGTGAAATTTTGTTGTCTTTCCTACTGGGTTTCTGAATCCCCTGGAGTCTTATGCAGCCTGTCAGGCAGAAGCCATTTAGAACCATCAGTTCTCAAGCTCCAATGCATAGACTTCAGAAAACTACTGTGGAAAATTCTCAGAGCAAAATCAAGTCCATCTTGAGCCTCCAAATACATTTTTTCCCCATGAGTTTCTGTAACCTTCATCATTTCTCATCAGATTCTTTTTCAAGCACTTTTAATTTTTAAAAGTAAATAAATACACATTTAGTCATGAAAGGGCATGTGACTTTTCCGTGAACAGAAACCTTTGGATTTGTCATATGTAGGCAAAGGATTTATTTTTTCCAGTTTATAATGAGCATTGTTGTAGCTGCATTCAACAAGGACATTTCTAAGATGGTGCTTGATAGATGAGCCTGGTTTTCTCTTACAGCTTTCAAACTGGATTATAATGTGAAAAATAGCTTCTGAGTCCTTCTAAAATCTGTATTTCAAAATGTAGCCAGCTTTCAACCTCCTTTTGTTGCCGTCATTCCTTTCATCTGCCTCAAATAGATATGGATTGCACTTGAAAATCTGGTAGTTGTATTGGGTGTCGTAAGACCCATCATTTATCTGGGAAGGGAAGAGTTATATAATTGGCTGCAAAAACGCTTGCTATATAATATGTCAACAGGAATATGATATAGGAAGACAAACACTGAGGCTGCTGAATACCTAGACATTAGAAGCACGTGTATGTGAATGATTTTGTGTTCTCTCTGATGCGGTAAACAGCACACATCCTGTGCCCTTTAAGATGTTCTCTGTCCTTTCGTGTCTATGTGAACAGTATTACAAAATCAAAATGTGGACAAATATCCAGAACACATCTTAGAGAAGACTTGGCTATGTGAACAGAAGACTGACTTCTGACAGCAAGAAATAGAACTTGATTTTCATCTTATTTTGTATGCAATGCCACATGCTTTTTTTTTTTAATCTACAGGCTGCACGTTTGTGTAACCTTATGCCAAAGATAATTATCTGCCTGTAATTTTCATTTTTAACCCATGAAGATACTCTGTTAGCCCCATCTTGGCTGTTGTAGCCCTCCTGGAGCTCTGGCAAACAAAAAGGGATGCACTACGGAAGGTTGTCCTATGTATGTAATTGCTGTATTTCTTCTTATTAACCGTTTGCAGCGTAAGACAAGAACACACAGAATTGAGTAAGTTTTCAGCCTAGTGATATTTGGAGTCTGAACCACAGACTTTAAGATTCTCCTATCCTGGGAGATCCTGATCATTAGCCACAGAGAGTTGCTAAGACTTATAAAACTAAGATGTTTTACCCTTTACAATTGTATATAAGTTGGGATGTTTCTCTAGAATGAAGGATGAGAATTCCAGGTTCATCCAGCTTTTCTTTTTTACTGTTTCTCTCTCTCTCAAAAACAAGACAAAACAAAACTCTTATCTTTAAGTCTTACCTTCCTCTCTACAACTTTCTTTCCTTTGAGGTTGGTAGGACTTGCATGTTTGGGGTGACAGTAGAGACCAGTTATTCACAATTTTGTTTAGCCTGGACAGTATGTTCACAACAACCCTTTTCATTGGATTTAACACCATAGCAACTCAGGACACCTCATGCAAAAACATTTAAAAAGCCAACCGAACATTTGTAAGCCTCTAACAAAACTTGGGGTCAGATTATTTAAGAGTTTTGGATTGAGGTTCCAGTCAATTACCATTTTAGCTAAACTCTTCCTGATCACTCTCCCTTTTTAGGCCCATGGCCTCCTGAGAATGCTGGAGGAGGGTCAGTCCTATGATTTTCTCTAATACTAGGTCTAACTAGCAGGTTTTTACTGTGTGGTGAAGGAAAAACACCACATTCTTGCAGAGAGAGTTCCACAAAATCACCAATATTCTTTATGACTGAGTTCATTTTTATACATGGACCAATAAGACGTCTGAATCTCAAATGTGAAGCAAAAATCCATGCTTAAATGCCTAGGAAGTCCGGGATAGATGGACTGGGAATTGTAAAAGTGTTTTCTAAATATATGAAAGTATGAACTGTTCACCAGCTTTAATTTACAGACCGCTGTTCTATATCTCAGGTTGGCAGAAAGGCTGAGATTTAAATGTAAATACGCATGTGTGTGAGTGTGGCAGGAGAGGGGCACATTGGGTGTTCAAAGGGAGGACAGACAGAAGGGGAAAGGGAGGGGGGGAGGAGCAGGCGAAGGTTTGGGGGAAGATTACCAGGATGTCTACGTAGGTGAGTGTGGCCTGGTAAAAAAGTCTGTGTGGTCGAGTGCATACTTCCGTACTTATTCACAAGGTTGCTTATAATCCAAGACTATTTGCCCAGGTGGTAGAGTCTGCAGCAGTTGCTTTCTTATCTATTTACACAGAGGCAGCTGACTCTCCCTGTGGGAATGGCAGCCGGCTTTTTGCGGGCTGGCATCCTGAGGTAAGGCCCTGAGCCAATCCCCTCCACCATCACGCTGATAGGAGCCAGGAAGGTGAGGGCCAGGCTTCCCCCGCTCCCCTCCCCAGAGGCGGCTGTGAGGAGAGTGGCCCAGGCTGTTCATGGAGTAGTCCTCCTGCTTTTCTCTCTGTCAAGTGAAGTTGAGGCAGGAGCAAGAATGAACTAGAAGAACCAGGGAAAGGTTTATTGGGCTGGT
Organism: Neotragus moschatus; assembly: GCA_006410615.1. NCBI lineage: Eukaryota > Metazoa > Chordata > Mammalia > Artiodactyla > Bovidae > Neotragus > Neotragus moschatus. Next base: position 1,868,693 of record SJYA01002750.1, read on the forward strand.
CCCTTACTCAATGAAAATCCTCGCCTTTAGCCAGAAGCCACTCAAACTCCAACTGACTGTGGATCCTTTCCTATTGACTTAAGCTGGGCTTTGGCTTCTATCAGCCTCCAGCAAAGCCATAAATAATACCTTATAACAAAAGTCCAACACATCTAATGGACTCCCTTAGTGTCTTACTGCTACACAACTTTTTATTCTTAAGGTTTCCGTGTTTCACAGTGTGACAAACTTTTATTGTGTTACAGATAGACACAAATAAGAAAAAGAAAAGGGATACGAGAACAATAAAGAAGGAAGGATATAAGTAATGAAAACATCATTACCTGGTCCGAGCCTCAGAATCTTGGGAAGCAGGCCTTTATACAAAGCTAAAATGCTAGAACCGGAAGAGAAAGAGCACAAACATCCTTATTCTGAACATGCAATGGATTTGCACCTCAACTTTATAGAGATGTTGACCCAGCATTTACCCAAACAAGTCATTTGAAAACAAATTTCAAATCCCCAAACAGATAGTATCTGCCCAAGTATTCCCTGCAGCAAATTGGATGAGAGGAAAGAGTTAATTCTTTATTACTCAAGTTATGCTGATCTCGTCCCATCAGAAATAGGATTTTCATCAGGGAGATAGTTTTTGTGTTCAAGACAGGCCCTACTTTTAAGACAGCTGTGTATATGGACAAAATGACTCTTGTAATTGAGTTTAAAAGACTTAGTCTTCACAAAAAGAAATATGATGCAGTTTAGATCAAAATCGTAAAACATTACTTGCCTACTTGAGAATGAGACCTGGTGAGGAGGGGCGGAGAGACAAAAACAAGACTTAAAAAGAAAAAAATACCAGCAGAAAAAGGCACATACTTTAAAAGAAAACTGCTTTCACAGAACTCTCATGTTTAACTCTCCCAGGAGAATATAATTAGGTGACATTTTGATTAGGTTTATAGTCAGAGGACACTCACTCTCCTGCCCATGTGGGAACAAGGCATATTACATGCAGTAGCGTATTATGCAAACTGTCAAACGGAAAGTTCACCTTGGCATTCTAGGACAAACACACTGCATATTGAATGATCGTGGCTCATGTTTCTTGGTGTAAGAAGGTTTTTGCCAACATCTCATTACTGTGTTATCTCACAAAGTTCCTCATCTGTTCCCTAAAGCTTCTCAGACACAGACCCAGTGCAGGAGGGCTTAATGGCCCTCATCAAAATGGAAGTACAATACGGTTTTAGCAACGCTTTAGTTTTGCTCACTTATTAAAATAAGAATGTGTTACCCTTCTTCCTGATAGACCGTGGCCATTGTTTGAAAACAGGTTCTGTACTTGATCTCTCCAGGAACTGGCTGAGGCCCTTGAATCCTACTTTTGGCAACATCAAAAGGGATGTTAATGACTGAGGCTATTGTGCCTGAGAGAAGACCAATCCCAAGTTTTCTCAAAAACTCCAAGGTTGGATCCTAAAAGAAAAGAAGAAGAAAACAACAGAAAGGGAAGCGGAAGCCCCTAAATTGGTTAAACACGATAAAGCAATATGTATTTAAGCAGAGCATTGCGCTGCGTGGCACCCTCCTGTTATTCCAGCGGAACACATTAGGATTTCCTAGGCTGGAACTTGTTTTCTTGACAATCCCATTGGCTATGTTTTTACACATGGTCTAAATTGCTGAAGTACACATTTCCTCACACAGGATTTATAAACACAGTTCATAAAGAAAGACTGGTATGGCATATGGGGATGATTTGTATAATTGGGCTTCACAATGTACTTAGTATTACTGTATCAAAACAGGAGAAATCCAAGCACACTATTAGCTAATTGGCCAGAATATTTTACAAATGACAGCAACTTCCACCATGAAGCCTACTAAAATGCTCATTTGTGTGTGGACCCCCAAATGTTAAATTAAATCAAGGCTACTCTCGGTCTGCTGCTATTCCCCTCCAGGTTTTTTGCATTTATTTTCACGTGTAGCTGATCCACTGTACTGAGAAGTGCTAGCTTCCTGTTATTAACAAACCAACTTGGGGAGGCTGCAAAACAGCCTGTGACATTCTGTGCATTAGAAACAGTAGTAAGTCACTGGACTAATTGGCTGAAGAATTTATAGCCTATTGTTCCTCAATCGTATTCTTCCTTCATGGCAAAGGAAGAAAAGGAGAGAAAGAGAGAGAGAGAGGGAGAAATATTTCTTCTTTTCATTTGAATTTAGGTCCTTCACTTTGGTCTGATTTGATTTTCCACTCCTGCCTGCTCTGCTTTCTGACATCAAAGTATTTAATTAGGTCTGATGTTGAAGTTGCTTTCCTTCAGCCTATTTTTGTGCCCAGCGAGCTCACATAATGAATTTGCCGGGAAGTTCTCATTTTGCTCTCAGTCTCAGTCCTTACCCTAAAGAAAGGTCATCTCATACACGGTAAGTTGCTGACAGAGACCTCCCCCATCTTCCCCCTGCCCTCTCTTTTGGTTAGTACTTCAGAAATGTCTTCAGAGAGGAACAACACCAGGTCATGCCATGATGCTATTTTATCTAGCAGGAGAACTTAAGGGGGGAACCATTCTCTGCTTAATCAAAAAACAAAAAAATCAAGTCTGAGAATTGCATGCTTCTAGCTTTGATGAAAGAAGAAAAACTCTGGAAACCCTGAAATTTTCAACGAAACCAAGAGCCAGATACCATCACAGAAACTCCTACGTGTTTAAATATAAAAAGCGAGAGGTTCGATAATAATTCTTGGATCTGGGCCATACAGGTGCCGAGTAGGTTTAAAGGGATTTAAAAACCAACAGGGTGTTTCAACAGGAAAAACAATGCCGTGATTGCAGTATGAGTGAGGTGTGTTTAAATAATTCCCCCTCCCCCATTTTCTTCTCTTTTACAAGGAGAGAAAAATGCCTTTATGTTACCCTCCTCCATGCTGGCACAGGAGCAAAACTGGAGCTCAGGAGGGTGGTGGATTCAGGGCCAGCTCTGGTGTCTGACCATGCACTGGCCACTGAATCCCATGGAGCCCAGTGGACAGAAGGGACATGTTTAACACCTACCCTTGTTTTACTCTACCCTTGTACTGTATGGTTTCTCTGAAAAATAAAAACAACAATAATGAAAGTGCTATGAATATTGTATGAGCCTGGCAGAAAATGGATAGTGTTTTTATGTAGCCTGTTTTCTAAAGTCTCCTAATACCTGTAATGAGACCCTCATGGTGCCCCTGCGACACGGCCAAGGACAAAGGTGAAAGTGATGACGGATGCACACAGACCTTTGGGGACATTTAGGGGATCCTGTCAAGCACACAGCTCTGCCCCCCTCCTGATGTGTTTGCTGAGGATTGGAATTGAGGAGGGATGGGTGGCTGAGACACTGAATGGGGGTCACTATGTTTGAGACAGTGTTGGGGACCAAATACTAAGGTCTTCAAGCCATCATAGTGTTCACTAGCACAAACTTACATTGAATCCACAGTTTCTACACATTTCCCAGCTCAGCAGTAAGGTCCCAAAGCCACTACCAAGTCTGCCAAGTTGCTTCAGTCATGTCCGACTCTGTGCAACCCCATAGACGGCAGCCCACCAGGCTCCCCCATCCCTGGGATTCTCCAGGCAAGAATACTGGAGTGGGTTGCCATTTCCTTCTCCAATGCATGAAGGTGAAAAGTGAAAGTGAAGTTGCTCAGTCATGTCCGACTCCTAGTGACCCCATGGACTGCAGCCCACTAGGCTCCTCCATCCATGGGATTTTCCAGTCAAGAGTACTGGAGTGGGGTGCCATAGCCTTCTCTGGTAAGGTCCCACACCAGTTCCCAAATCCAGCGGTACATCAGTCACCTGGGAGCTTTACAAAATATGGATGCACAGTCCCACCTCACACCCACCTTAGATTCCCAGATCAGAATTACCTGGGAAAGGGCCTGAACGTTGATTTAAAAGAACTTCAGGACTTCTCACCTGGCCAGAAAGAGGGCTTATTCTGAGAACCATTGGTTTTCATTGCTATTCCACACAGGCAAAGCAGATGGCCAACTGCTACCCCACTGGGCATTCTAGGTTGGAGAGAAGTCTGCAGATAGCCAGGAGGTGCCCCTCACCAAAGGCCTCTAGGCCCGCCAGCCTCTTCCTCTGAGCCTATGGTCTGCAAGAGGCAGCAACCCGGCTGGGAATCAGGAGTGCCAAGGAGAGCCCGGCCAGCTCCCCTCTGCTTTGTTTGCTGCATGTCGTAGCCAGCCTTGGATGAATGCAGCCCCTCTAGTGTCCCTCCCCTTCCTCTCCTCTGGCTTCTCTCACTTCTCTGGCTTTAGCTCGTGCCTGTGACTTACTAGGTCTTGCTTTCTTCTCGTCTCTGTCACCTGTTCTTTGCAGTGGCACCAGGGTTCTCTTTTCATAAAAACAGACCTGCCTCCCTACTCAAAGGCCCTCAACGCTTCCCCACTCCGCAGAGAGTAAGGTCAAAACTCCTTGCTGGCCTTTGCTTTCTTTCCCATGATATGCTTCCAACTTAACCTTTCGAGCCTCAAATTCTACACCTGTATGCCCAACCCATACTGTAGTCAGGCTGGTTAAATCACAGTCATGCAAATTTTCTACCAAATACTTTTCTAACTCCACATCTTTTTTCAAACAATTCACACAACCTAGAATACCATTCATTCACCATCATCTTTATGGATAGCAGCCCCACTCTTTAGAGTCCAGCTTAAATCCCAGCTTGCCCAAGAGACTTCTGTGGATCACCACTGAGACTGATTTCTCCCTCTCTTGTGCTCCTGAAGCACTGTCGCAATCACTGCTCTTGCTCCGCTCCCCCTGTGTCTGGTGTTTGTTTGCAGCCGTTGTCCCTGCTGGACTGCGCGCTGACACCGCATAGGAGCGTGTATTACTCCTCTTTGCGCCACCTACTGCACAGTGCGCACAGCAAGTGCTAGATGAATGTCTGTGATTAGCTGGTCACTGCACTTTTTTTTTTGTAGAAACAGTGAGGATCAGGCTTTACTCTTAATCATGATTTCTCAAAGCTCAGTATCTTCTGCCCTGGAAATGAGCCCCTATTAGGACTTCACGTTTCTGTCTTTCTGCCAGGAAGCATTAACATGGGGACATGACAAGGCATTGGACATTTGCAAAGTGGAGTATTTCCAGGGAAATGAATTGAGACTCTCAGTTCATGGAGCCAGGCCTGGGCTTGCCAGACCCCATTACTCAGTGACTCACAGAGAGAACCATGATATGGCAACCTGTGACCAGATTTTAGCAAAAGAATGCAATGAGCATTGAGTAAAGTCTTGAAATATTACTCTTTGGGCTCTTTTTCTTATACTTCCTGATCTTTCCCCTACTGGGGAGAGGCATCCACTTGCCTCAAGAATGAGGATTGTTGTAGCAGGACTATAAAGAGAGGGCAAAAGGTAATATTTAGTGGTTTTGGTTTTCAAATTAGGCTCTTTAGTGTGCTATATCAATCACTCTTTGAGGTAAGGACTATTATTTTTACTTTTATTTTACAAATGAGTGAAGAAGAAGTATAAGAAGAGCTTGGGTGCAAATCCAAGTATAAGAAGAAAATTTTTGTTACATCCAAGTGGACCCACGATTTTTCCTTAAGGGGATAGTTTTTCTACTGATACTCTTATGGGTTGGTAGGTGGGCTGTGTGGGGAGGTACCTGAGAACCTCCTGAAATTACAGCAATGCTTCTGTGTATGTGTATTCGGGTTTTTCTGGAGAAAATATCAATATATTTTATCAGGCTCATAAAAGTTAAAAACAACTTCATCAAATTATTTTTCCTACGAATAAATTTATAAAGTAAGAAAAGGACAGTGCAGTGTTGAAAACACTGGGGTTGAACACAGGAAGCCCTCATTTTCATGGGAGTTATCAGGCAATTCACTGTAGTGAAAATATTTCTGCAAATATTCCCACTCTGGAGTCAGGTTACTCATACCTCAACCATATTGGTGAACTCAATGGTTCTCAAAGTGTAGTCCTTTAACCGTCACCATCAGTATCGTGTGGGAACTTACTAGAAATGAAAATTTGGGCTTTACCAGGACTACAGTACCCAAAACTCTAGGGATGGAGCACAACAATCTATTTAAACTAGTCTTCCAAATTATTCTGATGGATGTTTAAGTCTGAAAACCACTGCTTAACTGAAGCTTATGGTTCCTTTTATTGGATCCTTGGCTAGATAAAAAGTTAAAGAAAATGAAAGTGAAAGTCACTCAGTTCTGTATGACTCTGTGACCCCATGGACTATACATTCCATGGTATTCTCCAGGCCAGAATATTGGGGTGGGTAGCCATTTCTTTCTCCAGGGGATCTTCCCAACCCAGGTCTCCCTCATTACAGGTGAATTCTTTACCAGCTGAGCCACCATGGAAGCCCAAGAATACTGGAGTGGGTAGCCTATACCTTCTCCAGGGGATCTTCCCGACCCAGGAATTGAACTGGGGTCTCCTGCATTGCAGGCAGATTCTTTACCAGCCAAGCTACCAGGGAAACTTGGCTAGATAAGTGATGCTCTAAAGGGATCCAGATGTCCTGTGGAGCATTTTAAAGCCTGCTTTGGTGGAAACAGGTCTCTGTTTCTTTAAGGCTGCATAACTGAATGTAACACCGTTCACTCTGTTCACCTTTTCCTACCCCAGCTCCATCCAAAGCAAGAATGCACATCTGTGAGGTCGTTCGGTCTGAGTGAAACCTATGACATAGTTTGAATGGGTCATTCGGTACTGGCAATCAGTAAACCATTCTTGTCAATAACCACAACAGGAAATAACAATAAAATGGTAAAAATAAACAGAAGTAATAAAATAATATGCTTTATGATATTTGTGCTATTTTTCATAACTTTCAGTAAGAGAATTAATGGTACTGTTAATAATAGTTACTTATTTCTAGACAATCTTATATGCAAAAAAAATGTCTAAAGCATATATAAGAACTCTATGATTTAGGTACGTAGCCCCTTTTTATAGATAAGGACATGAAACTTAAAGAATTAAGCCAGTTGATCAAGACAGCATTGCTTATAAGAGGTTGAGCTTGGATTTGCATGCAAGTTCTTCAGACTTCCAACCATTACATTTTATTACAATTCATTCATTACGTTATATTGCCTCTCATTCACCATTCATTTGTTGTATATTCATCCAACCTACATTTATTGTATATTACAAGTTGCTGTGCATTAGCCGAATGCCTAGCCTTCTGGCTTGACTATCATATAACTTGGGATGTCATTTTGCCCTGTTAGTTTATTTTATTAAAAATTGGAAAAAGCTGATGATGATAATGATAACACACCATCTGCTAGGCACTGTGTTAAGCACTTTCTGTATATTTAAGCCTCACAACATTGCTGAGTAGATGAGGCATCTGAAGCTTATAGAAACTGTCCATCTTACTAATGAATATAATTTTAAATTTACCAAAAAAGAGCCATGATTCTATTATTTGGAAGTGAAGAAGTCAAAATACTGAGAAGCCCTGAGATTGCCATATACCAACAGCAGCATTAGAGACATACACTTGCCTCTCAGGACTGTACTCCACTTCAACAGTCAAGGAGATCACCTCTCAGTCCAACAAACATTTAAGTGGTAGAAAATAAAATCATAAGACTGAAAGTGAATTCAGAATGTCCCCTAACCTAAAGAGTGACATCAACAACGTGGCAGAGCAGGAAGACTTGAATTCTCCTTTTTCACACAAATGCAACAATTCATGGACAGAGTCTCTGTGTGAGAAATCTAGAAATTAGTTGAAAATTCTTGTACCCTGGGTCCACATGAACAGACTTATAGAATTCAGTAGGGAGAGTCAGCACACCCTCTCACCAGAGTCCCTGCCCCTAGTATATTGCCATATAATCAGGAAGACTCCCTAACTTCCTGCTTCTCCTAGGGGAGGGAAGGGGTTAATTTGCATGTCCACCTTCTCTGGGGCTGAATGAGAAGAACTGGTATAAAGAACCGGTCTATTCCTTGCCTATCTTGGAGTTCTGATGGCTCCAGTAGAGTCTAGCCACCTTGGGGCGAGCTGAGATGAAGGGTTGGACTGGTAGAGGCCATATCTCTCTTGCTCAGTACCGAGTAAGAAGACAAAAATGACAGCTGCTGCTTCTCCCTGAGGCGGGAAAGAGTTAGTACAGGTGCCCAGAATCTCTCACCGGTCTGAACTGTGGGGGTCTTCTCCTGCATGAGGCTAGTCTATGAAGACTGCTTTGTCTAGTGCACAGACACCAACAAAGAGAGTTAAGGAAAGTGAGCAATCAGGCAAAGACGTTCCAAATTAAGAAACGTGATATAGCTCCAGAAACCGACTGTAAGGAAAGAGAATTACATGAGTTACCTGGCACAGAATTAAAAAAAAACTGTCATAAAGATGCTCACTGAGGTCAAGGGAACACGTGTGAATAAAGTGAGAATTTCAATGAAGAGATAGAAAATATAAAAAATTACCACACAGAAATCATGGAGTTGAAAAACGCGATAATTGAATCAAAAATTCACTAGAAGAACTCAGTAGTAGACTAGACCAAACAGAAGGAATCAGCGAACACAAAGACAGACTACTGGGAATAATTCAGTCAGAGGAGCAAAATGACAAAGGAAGGAGAAAGAGTAAAACTAGTCTAAGAGACTGTGGGAGACTATTGTACAAAGCCCCAAACAGAAAATTAGAAAATACCTCAAGCCAAATGAGAAAGAAAACACAACATACCCAAACTTGTGAGATTCAGCAAAGGAGTACTAAGAGGGACGTTCACAGTGATAAACACTTACCTTTTTTAAAAAAGGGAGATCTCAAACAATCTAATTTTATAGTTCGAGGAACTAAAGGGAACACTAAGTCCAACGTTAGCAGGAGGAAGGAAATATTAGATTAGAGCAGAAATAAAATAAACATTAGAAAAACAACAGAAAAAAATGAAATTGAGTTGGGTTTTTTAAAAGATAAAACTGACAAACCCTTAGCAAAACTAATTAAGAAAAAAAACAGAGAAGACTCAAAATCAGAAATGAAAGAAGAGAAATTATAACTGACATTATAACGGATCCACAGAACTAGAAAGGATCATAAGAGGTTATTGTGAACAATTATATATGAACACACTGGATAATCTAGAGAAAATGGACGAATTCCTAGAAATAACCTATCAAGACTAAATCACAAAGAAGTAAAAAGTTTGAATAGACCTGTGACTAGTATGGAAATTACATTAACAATCAAAAATCTCCCAACAAAGGAAAGCCCAGGTCTAGTTTCACTGATGAATTCTACTAAACATTAATTCTTCTATTAATACTAATGCTTCTTAAATTCTTACAAAAAATTGAAGAGGAAGGAACACATCCACCTCATTTTATGAAGCCAGCATTATCTTGATATCAAAGCTGAAGACACCACAAGACAAGAAAACTATAGGACACAATCCCCAATGAATATGATGTAAAATTTCTCAAAAAAAAAAACCTAGCAAATCAAATCTAAAAGCATGTTAAAAGGATCATACATTATGACAAAGTGGGATATATCCCTGGGATAAAAGGACGGTTCAACATATGACAATAGATTAATATGATAAAGCACATTAAGAGAATAAAGGATTTTTAAAAATCACATGATTTTCTCAATACATGTAGAAAATGCACTTGATAAAATTCAGCAAGTTTTCATGATAAATTCTCAAGAAAGTAGAAACAGAAAGAAAGTACCTCAATGTAATAAAGTCCCAACATAAGTAAAGCCCACAGCTAATATCATACTCACTGGTAAAAAACTGAAAGCCTTTTTTCTAAGATCTAAGTAACAACAAAGATGCCTGCTCTTAACATAGTAACATAGTAATGGAAGTCCTAATCAGAGCAATTATGCAAGAAAAAATAATAAAAGGCATCAAAGTCAGAAGAAATAAAATTGTTACTGTTACATATGACATGGTCTATATGTAGAAAGGCTTCCCTGGTGGCTCAGACAGTAAAGAATCTGCCTACTATGTGGGAGACCCAGGTTCTATGTGGGAGATCCCCTTGAGAAGGGAATGTCTACCTACTCCAATATTCTTATCTGGAGAATTTCATGGACAGAGAAGCCTGGCAGGCTACAGTCCATGAGGTGTCAAAGAATTGGACACGACTGAGTGACTAACATTTTCACTATACGTAGAAAAACCTAAAGACTCTGTAACAAACATTTAGAATTAATAAATTAGTAAAGCTGCAGGATATAAATCATCATATAAAAATCATTCATGTTTCTACACACTAACAGTGAACTATCTGAAAAAGAAATTAAAAAAGTAATCCCATTACAGTAGCACCAACAATAATAAAATACTTAGCAATAAACTTACCTAAGAAGGTGAAAGACCTGTATACTGAAAACTACAAAACATTGGTGACGAATTTCAAAAGACAAACACAAAGATAATTCGTGTTCAGGTATTGGAAGACTTAGTGTTGTTAAAATTTCCATACTACCCTAAATGATCTTCAGATTCAATGCAATTCCTGTTCAGTTCAGTTCAGTTCACTTGCTCAGTCATGTCCAACCAACTCTTTGCAACCTCATGGACTGCAGCATTCCAGGTTTCCCTGTCCATCATCAACTCCTGGAGTTTGCTCAAACTCATGTCCATTGAGTCGATGATGCCATCCAATCATCTCATCCTCTGTCGTCCCCTTCTCCTCCCGCCTTCAATCGTTCCCAGCACCAGGGTCTTTTCAAATGAGTCAGCTCTTCACATCAGGTGGCCAAGGTATTGGAGTTTCAGCTTCAGCATCAGTCCTTCCAATGAATGCCCAAGACTGATCTCCTTTAGGATTGACTGTTTTGATCTCCTTGCTGTCCAGAGGACTCTCAAGAGTTTTCTGCAGCACCACAGTTTGAAAGTATCAGTTCTTTGGCACTCAGCTTTCTTTATAGTCCAACTCTCACATCCATACATGACTACTGGAAAAACCATCGCTTTGACTAGATGGACATTTGTTGGCAAAGTAATGTCTCTGCTTTTTGATATGCTGTCTAGGTTGGTCATAACTTTTCTTCCAAAGAGCAAATGTCTTTTAATTTCATGGTGCAGTCACCATCTTCAGTGATTTTGGGGGCCCCCAAAATGAAGTCTGTCACTGTTTCCACTGTCTCCCCATATACCTGCCATGAAGTGATGGGACGAGATGCCATGATCTTAGTTTTCTGAATGTTGAGTTTTAAGCCTTTTCCACTCTCCTCCTTCACTTTCATCAAGAGGCTCTTTAGTTCTTCGCTTTCTGCCATAAGTGTGGTGTCATCTGCATATCTGAGGTTATTGATATTTCTCCTTGTAAATATTTCAATAGCATTTTTCATAGAAATAAAAAATACAACTCATATGGAATCACAAAAGACCGAAAGTAGCCAAATCAACCTTGAAAAAGATGAATAAAAGAGGAACACATTTCCTAATTTCAAAATATATTGCAAAGCTATAGTTAATTAAGACAGCATGGTACTGACACAAAGACAGACATAGAGACCAATGGAACAGAATAGTAAGTCCAGAAACAAATCCAAGCATGTAGTAAGTGTAAGTGCAAATATTAATCGCTCAGTTGTGTCAACTCTTTGTGACCCTGCCAGGCTTCTGTGTCCATGGAATTTTCTAGGCAAGAACACTGGAGTGGTTAGCCATTCCTTTCTCCAGAGGATCTTACCAACCCAGGGATGGAACCTGGGTCTCCTGGACTGCAGGCAGATTCTTTACTGTCTGAGCCAGCAGGCAAGCCCAAGCATAAGAAGAAGAGTCAAGCTCAAGCATTTCCCAGCAGGAAATCCAAGCATAAATGGTCAGTTAATCTTCAACAAAGGTGCCATTGGTCTTGGCAATGATTTCATCAATATGACACTGAAAGCACATAGACATGTGGGACTATGTCAAAAAACTTCTAAACAGCTAAGGAAACAAAAGAGTAAAATAAAAACTTATGGAGTGGGAGAAAATATTTGTAAACCATACATATGAAGAGATGTTACTATTAAAATATATAAGGATCTCCTATAATTCAATACCAAGAAAACTAATAACCTGATTTAAAGATGGACCTGAATAGATATTTTCCAAAGAAGACTTACAAATGGCCAGCAAGCATATCAAGAAATGCTCAATGTCATTAATAATCTGGGAGATGTAGATAATCTGGGAAACATAAATCAAAAGCGCAGTGAAATCTCATTTCACATGTGTGACAATGGCTACTATAAAAAAACACAAAAGGATGTGTGTTGGTGAGGGCACCAACCTCACCAACCTCTCCAATATGGAAACATTAGAACACTTGTACGTTGTTGATAGAAATGCAAAATGATGTAAGCTTTATAGAAATCAGTATAGAAGTTTCTCAAAAATTAAAAATAGAAGTATTATATAATCCAGCAACCCCACTTCTTAGTATTTCTCCAAACAAAATGAAATAAAAATCTCAGAGTAATATTNCTCTTTGCAACCTCATGGACTGCAGCATTCCAGGTTTCCCTGTCCATCATCAACTCCTGGAGTTTGCTCAAACTCATGTCCATTGAGTCGATGATGCCATCCAATCATCTCATCCTCTGTCGTCCCCTTCTCCTCCCGCCTTCAATCGTTCCCAGCACCAGGGTCTTTTCAAATGAGTCAGCTCTTCACATCAGGTGGCCAAGGTATTGGAGTTTCAGCTTCAGCATCAGTCCTTCCAATGAATGCCCAAGACTGATCTCCTTTAGGATTGACTGTTTTGATCTCCTTGCTGTCCAGAGGACTCTCAAGAGTTTTCTGCAGCACCACAGTTTGAAAGTATCAGTTCTTTGGCACTCAGCTTTCTTTATAGTCCAACTCTCACATCCATACATGACTACTGGAAAAACCATCGCTTTGACTAGATGGACATTTGTTGGCAAAGTAATGTCTCTGCTTTTTGATATGCTGTCTAGGTTGGTCATAACTTTTCTTCCAAAGAGCAAATGTCTTTTAATTTCATGGTGCAGTCACCATCTTCAGTGATTTTGGGGGCCCCCAAAATGAAGTCTGTCACTGTTTCCACTGTCTCCCCATATACCTGCCATGAAGTGATGGGACGAGATGCCATGATCTTAGTTTTCTGAATGTTGAGTTTTAAGCCTTTTCCACTCTCCTCCTTCACTTTCATCAAGAGGCTCTTTAGTTCTTCGCTTTCTGCCATAAGTGTGGTGTCATCTGCATATCTGAGGTTATTGATATTTCTCCTTGTAAATATTTCAATAGCATTTTTCATAGAAATAAAAAATACAACTCATATGGAATCACAAAAGACCGAAAGTAGCCAAATCAACCTTGAAAAAGATGAATAAAAGAGGAACACATTTCCTAATTTCAAAATATATTGCAAAGCTATAGTTAATTAAGACAGCATGGTACTGACACAAAGACAGACATAGAGACCAATGGAACAGAATAGTAAGTCCAGAAACAAATCCAAGCATGTAGTAAGTGTAAGTGCAAATATTAATCGCTCAGTTGTGTCAACTCTTTGTGACCCTGCCAGGCTTCTGTGTCCATGGAATTTTCTAGGCAAGAACACTGGAGTGGTTAGCCATTCCTTTCTCCAGAGGATCTTACCAACCCAGGGATGGAACCTGGGTCTCCTGGACTGCAGGCAGATTCTTTACTGTCTGAGCCAGCAGGCAAGCCCAAGCATAAGAAGAAGAGTCAAGCTCAAGCATTTCCCAGCAGGAAATCCAAGCATAAATGGTCAGTTAATCTTCAACAAAGGTGCCATTGGTCTTGGCAATGATTTCATCAATATGACACTGAAAGCACATAGACATGTGGGACTATGTCAAAAAACTTCTAAACAGCTAAGGAAACAAAAGAGTAAAATAAAAACTTATGGAGTGGGAGAAAATATTTGTAAACCATACATATGAAGAGATGTTACTATTAAAATATATAAGGATCTCCTATAATTCAATACCAAGAAAACTAATAACCTGATTTAAAGATGGACCTGAATAGATATTTTCCAAAGAAGACTTACAAATGGCCAGCAAGCATATCAAGAAATGCTCAATGTCATTAATAATCTGGGAGATGTAGATAATCTGGGAAACATAAATCAAAAGCGCAGTGAAATCTCATTTCACATGTGTGACAATGGCTACTATAAAAAAACACAAAAGGATGTGTGTTGGTGAGGGCACCAACCTCACCAACCTCTCCAATATGGAAACATTAGAACACTTGTACGTTGTTGATAGAAATGCAAAATGATGTAAGCTTTATAGAAATCAGTATAGAAGTTTCTCAAAAATTAAAAATAGAAGTATTATATAATCCAGCAACCCCACTTCTTAGTATTTCTCCAAACAAAATGAAATAAAAATCTCAGAGTAATATTAGCACTCCTATATCATCACTGGAGCTTCCTGGGGGCTCAGTGGTAAAGAATTTGCCTGCAATATAGGAGATGGGGGCTTAATCCTGAATCAGGAAGATCCCCTGGAGAAGGAAATGGCAACCCACTCCAATCTTCTTGCCTGGGAAATCCCATGGACGGAGAAGCCTGGGGGGGCTACAGTCCATGGGGTCGCAAAAGAATCAGATATGACTTGTGACTAAACAACAACAAATTCATCGTAGCAGTAGTCACAACAGCCAAGATATGTATACAACCAAAATGTACGTTGACAGATGAATGGATTAAAAATGTTGTATATATATTCAGTGGAATACTATTCATCTTTACAAAGAAGGAAATTCTGCAATATATAACAATATGGATGAACCTTGAGGGTACCATGTAAAGTGAAATAAGCTAGTCACAGACAAATACTGCATGATTCCACTTATATGAGATACCTAAAATTGTCAGATTCATAGAATCGAAGAGTGGAACAATGGTTGCCGGGGTTGGGGGAGGTGGAAGTGAGTTACAAATCAACAGGCATTAAGTTTCAGCTAAGCAAGATAAATAAGCTCTAGAGATCTGCTGTACAACACTACCTACAGATAACAATAATAAATCGAGCATTTAAAATTTGTTGTATGTAGATATCATGTTCGGTGTTTTTACCATAACAAAGTAAATTTTTAAAAGTTTTGGTAAAAAAGGTCACCTAGCCTAAGTAAAATATTATTTATGGATCACATCTTAATTATGTAAATGGATATTAATGTTGATAAAAAATATATTCTGTTATTAAGCATTTTCAACTAACTTCCATAATTTGTTCCAACTGTCATCAATCAGTAAACTTCCTTTGTTGCTAACCCACATTCCTCATGTATATGCCTAAGTTATTTCACTCCAGTTTTTTGCTCCCTTGAAAGGGCAATCAACTGTCACCATTCTCAATGTAATTCATCATGACTTAAAAGCCATTACTGCAATAACCTTTTATTCCACATGGTTAAAAATTATACTTCCTCTCAAATATTTGAGGAGTAGTAGTATTTCCCTATCTACAGATGAGTTTTACTAATTTCCTCTAAATATTTTCTAATTTCCTCATAAAATATGGGACTTTCAACTGGAGCTGAGTAGCCTGACATGTTCGTGGCTCTTATATGCATTGACTTCACTTTGTGACAGCAATGGAAAGTCCAATATCCATAATTTTCAAACATTATTTAATTCCCCTGCAAACCTTTTAAGGATAATGTTAATATTTCATTTCACAAATAAGAAAACAGACACAGAGAGGTATACTTTGTCAAAGAGATATGGCTAACTAGTAAGCATCAGAATTGGGAATTATATTCAGGTCTCTTATTAGAACTCTCTGGCTGTTTTCATCACATTGTAATCTTGGAGTAAGTGCAGAGTTAAAGAAATGTGTTTACCAGCCTCTGTTTGGGAAGATCAGTGAATTTTCCTGACGAGACATACTGTTTATAGACTCCACAGCTTGACAAGAGACGCCAATTTAGTTGTTTAGTTGTTGCTCATATCCGATTCTTTACAACCCCTGGACTGCAGCACACCAGGCTCCTCTGTGCTCCACTATCTCCCAGAGTTTGCTCAAATTCATGTCCATTGAGTCAGTGATGCTATCTAACCTTCTCATCCTCTGCCACTCCCTTCTCTTTTTGCCTTCAGTCTTTCCCAGCATCAGGGTCTTTGCCAACGAGTTGCCTCTTTGCATGAGGTGGCCAAAGTTTTGGAGCTTCAGCTTTAACATCAGTCCTTCCAATGAACACTCAGGCCTGATCGCCTTTAGGATGGACTGGTTGGATCTCCTTGGAGTCCAAGGGACTCTCAAGAGTCTTCTCTAACACCACAGTTCAAAAGCATTAATTCTCTGGCACTCAGCCTTCTTTATGGTCCAACTCTCACATCCATACATGACTACTGGAAAAACCATAGCTTTGACCACACAGACCTTTGTTGGCAAAATGATGTCTCTGCTTTTTAATACACTGTCTAGATTTGTGGTAACTTTCCTTTCAAGCAGCAGTGTCTTTTAGTTTCTTGGCTGCAGTCACCATCTGCAGTGATCTTGGAGCCCAAGAAAATCAAATTTGTCACTGCTTCCAATTTTTCCCCTTCTATTTGCCATGAAGTGATGGGACCAGATGCCATGATCTTAGTTTTTTGAATGTTGAGTTTCAAGCCAGCTTTTCCACTCTCCTCTTTCACTCTCATCAAAAGGCACTAATAAGTGATAACTAAACATTGGTGGCAGTAATGTTCCACAACCAAGTGGGAACATAAGACTCAAAATAGTTAACAATCAACACACTACCTATTTGTAACTAATTTAACCATCTAATCCAAACAAATAGTAGTAAAGACTGCACCAATAATTTAAAGCAATGGTACTTAAGGAGTTAATATGCAGAGAGGCAGAAAATATCGTGATCAAGAGAAGCATGTGCCTCCTTTTTTACCTTCCCTGGCAGGGACTCTGATGCCTTGGTTAGTGACTGGCCAACTGGCTGCTCGCTTGATAAACAGAGAACCTTCACCAATCTCACAGGCCTTTATGATTAGGGTCTGGCATCTTCAAGAAGACATTCCACACAGAGGTATGCCAGATGGAGGGGGTTAAGGAAGATGGGAAAAGCAGGATTTGTTAGCTAGTGAGAACTAGGGGTGGTGAGGGAGACTGGCCAGGAAGCCTGCTGCTTCCTACAAGGCAAGGCTGAGCAAATTGCAGTGATGGGCTTCTCATTTAAGGGAGTTCAGCATGAATATATACATTCAAGTCTACTCTTAGAATCCTCCTACCTCATGTCAACCCAAATCACATTTCCTTTGCTGCAATTCACTCACCCTTTAATTCCTCTTGGTACCACACCAAATCTGAGTTCCTCTCTGATTTTAGCTTTGAGCCATTTTTACAGAGTTCCTAACAACCCAGCTTAAAGTCACTATACCCTGCTTCTTCAGACAACCTTAGAATGAGCACACCGACAGGACGGTTCTCTGTTCAGGACTGGCCTTGGATGATCCTACAGTGGCTTTCATGTTGCTTGTCAAAAATTGCTAAACTGAGTTTGCCATTTGAAGAACTAAAATTACTGTTTAGAAGTGACTAAAAGAGAATGCTATAAAATGCTTTGGATAAGAAAATTAAAGACAATATGCTAGTCCTACAAGGAGTCGCATGATTTTCAGGGTATCACAAAGTATTTCTCTGAAGAACTCTTTTATTCACCTCCCTCCTCCTACAGTTGGTAAGGAAACTTTTTGATGATATGAATGTTATGATTATAACAAGAGCAATTCAAAAAGAATTGAACATTTTGATAAATCAATTAGTAATTAGATTGCATATAAACATGTGGTCAAAACCAATTTTAATAAAATCCATTTCACTATTTCTATAACTTTACAGATGGTCACATTACTTTTATGCTTAATTCTATCCCTTTCATAGCACATCGTCATTAGTAATTGAAGGGTGATCATGATGGAGCCCTTCATTTGTCAAGGCCACAAGTAAGAGGCAATACAAACATAAAGCTCATGATGTACCCTCATACGAAGAAACAGCAGAAAACCCAGTCTGGTAATAAATTTCACTCCAAAGCCCAGAGCCTCTTAAAGGAATAGGCTGTGCCATGTCACATTCATTCACCTTTATAGGTGTGCTGGACCTGACACATCATAGGTGTCTAATAAATGCTGTATCTCTCCTCTATAAAGACATACTACACAAAGAACCAAGGTCTCAGAAGCAAATTGCAAAGGAGGTACCTACACACGCTGGTTAAGCACCTGCACAACCACAAGGCAAATAATAGCAGCTTAGCACTGCCTTTCCCACAGCTGGCTGCAGTTGTCATGAAAATGATGCGGTATGCTGAAATCATAGTTGCCTCCTGGTAACTGAGCAAGAAGGCAGATTGAGTGAGAGTGAACTGCGTTTTTTTTTTTTTAAAGAAGAAATTTGCATGTTAGATATTGTTAGTTTCAGTGGATCCAAGTCAACTAGTTAAAGTCAGCTCTTAGTATGCACCTTTCATTTTCTCTAATCTTGGCTCTCTTTTGTTGTTTTGTTCATAAACTTTTGCTGTTTTGTTCATAAACTTTGACAAAAACATTTTTCCCCAATTTTATGGTATGCGCTGTCTTGTCCCTCCGTGAAAATACCTCTACTGGAGCTTAATTAAAAGTTACAATTGTTTCCATTCACAGCTATCCGAAGAATCTATTACAATGTTTGTTTTTTCTTCATGTGATATAATTTGGGGAAATGCTAGCTCCTCAGTCCACAGAAGGTCACTAAAATGAGATGGTTTAATTGATAAGCATTCTCTAAGGAATGTGGAATATTCCCTAGATCCTATCCTTGTAGGGCTCTGGGCTTTGGAATGAAATCAAAGTCTTGTTAACTCAGCATCTGAATGTAGCCATTCAGAAAATAGCCATGAAAATTCCTTTCCCCTCCTAAGATAACTGTTTTTTAAAGGGTTGTGATTTGTAAAATAATTGTAAAATAAAGGTCTTACACATGTAGCCAGAATTATAAAATATATACAATGTCAAAATGGGTTTGGGTTTGGTAATAACAGTTATCACTTCATTATTTCATATATATATACAGACACATATATACATACCTCTAATATCTATTATTTATAAGTATCTCTCTATAAATAAATAAATGTAGAGAGATAATACCTTCTGAGAGTCAATTAAATCACTATTATCATACAAAATGGAGGAAAGTATTAATATGTTTCCTTGGGAACCCGGTAGGATTTTTCTGTTTTTGTGTCTTCTATTCCTTGCCTTAATAAAAGCACTGACCCAAAGGAAAACCAAGGAAAACTAACAAACCAGGATCCCGAAACAAAATTCTAAATGTTGAGAAGTCAGGACAAGGACACACTGAGGTGCTTTAAGGTGGAGTTGGGCACATGATCAAGAAGATGTCTTTGAACCAAGTTTGTTTCATGAGGTTCTACTTCTGGACCTCTACACACGAGACAGACCCATACCTGCTTAGTTGCACTAATGTGACATGCCCCCTCAGTTAAATCACTGAAGGGGACTCCACTGCCTTACCACGACTCAAACGTTCTGGCCAGCCGCCCTCTGCAGCCTCCACTGCCTCTCCCCCAGTTCACCCCGCACCAGCCACCCTCCTCCTCCCCATGCCTCTTTCTGCTTCTGTGCACTCACACATTCTGTTCTCTCTGGTGTCTGCTCAGCCCCTTCATCTTGGCCGGACTAAGCCTCATCCTTGAGCTCCAGCCGAAACATCTCTTTTGAAGGAAAGCCTTTCCTATATTCTCACCCTACCCTGCCACGGGTCTAATTAGGATCTTTGGTTAAAAATTCCCACAGCTTCGCAGTTGTCTTTCATGGCACTTATCATAGTTGCCCCAATTCAGTTCCCTGTGTAATGTCTTGTTTATTGTCTGTCTCCTTGACTAGAATGTAAACCCCATTAAGGCAGGAGCGGAGCTGACAGTGAGATGGTGCCCGGTCTCCAATGATAGATGTGCCATGAACACTTCTGGAATGAATGAATAGAAGGCACCCACTGAGAATCTAAAGCCACTTGCACCTCATTTCCATCCACTTGGGTGGTACCTGACGGGAAACTTTTGGACCTGAGGTTTATTTAAGAAAGTGCCTGAACCTCTGCCCTGCTCCTCTCCCCCAAACCCTCCTCCCCCTACACACATACACTGCCACCGCGCCCCCCCAAGGGAGTCTGTGAAAACTGCCAATGAAAGATACCACTTTTTACCACAGAATCTTGTCACATGTCCTGGAATTTTCTAGATAATATATACTTGTAGTTTTACCCCAGTGGTTACCAGAAAGGAGAGTTGTTCTTAATGAAACTTTAATGCTCTTGGCCTTCCCATTACCGGATGATTGGTAAGACTAATGATCAAGTAAGAGAGAATCAGAAAAATAAATGGTCATAAATTAAATCCTACTATGATCTAATCCTACTGAGATTCTTCTTTTCAAAATATAAACAGCTCTGTCTAAGTTCTCCTCTGGAACCCAAAGGGGCATTTGTCATTCTGCTCAGTGCACACCTTAGGGAAGGGCAGAGCTTTAAATCATGAAACCAACGCATTCCCACGTTTNACAATGTCAAAATGGGTTTGGGTTTGGTAATAACAGTTATCACTTCATTATTTCATATATATATACAGACACATATATACATACCTCTAATATCTATTATTTATAAGTATCTCTCTATAAATAAATAAATGTAGAGAGATAATACCTTCTGAGAGTCAATTAAATCACTATTATCATACAAAATGGAGGAAAGTATTAATATGTTTCCTTGGGAACCCGGTAGGATTTTTCTGTTTTTGTGTCTTCTATTCCTTGCCTTAATAAAAGCACTGACCCAAAGGAAAACCAAGGAAAACTAACAAACCAGGATCCCGAAACAAAATTCTAAATGTTGAGAAGTCAGGACAAGGACACACTGAGGTGCTTTAAGGTGGAGTTGGGCACATGATCAAGAAGATGTCTTTGAACCAAGTTTGTTTCATGAGGTTCTACTTCTGGACCTCTACACACGAGACAGACCCATACCTGCTTAGTTGCACTAATGTGACATGCCCCCTCAGTTAAATCACTGAAGGGGACTCCACTGCCTTACCACGACTCAAACGTTCTGGCCAGCCGCCCTCTGCAGCCTCCACTGCCTCTCCCCCAGTTCACCCCGCACCAGCCACCCTCCTCCTCCCCATGCCTCTTTCTGCTTCTGTGCACTCACACATTCTGTTCTCTCTGGTGTCTGCTCAGCCCCTTCATCTTGGCCGGACTAAGCCTCATCCTTGAGCTCCAGCCGAAACATCTCTTTTGAAGGAAAGCCTTTCCTATATTCTCACCCTACCCTGCCACGGGTCTAATTAGGATCTTTGGTTAAAAATTCCCACAGCTTCGCAGTTGTCTTTCATGGCACTTATCATAGTTGCCCCAATTCAGTTCCCTGTGTAATGTCTTGTTTATTGTCTGTCTCCTTGACTAGAATGTAAACCCCATTAAGGCAGGAGCGGAGCTGACAGTGAGATGGTGCCCGGTCTCCAATGATAGATGTGCCATGAACACTTCTGGAATGAATGAATAGAAGGCACCCACTGAGAATCTAAAGCCACTTGCACCTCATTTCCATCCACTTGGGTGGTACCTGACGGGAAACTTTTGGACCTGAGGTTTATTTAAGAAAGTGCCTGAACCTCTGCCCTGCTCCTCTCCCCCAAACCCTCCTCCCCCTACACACATACACTGCCACCGCGCCCCCCCAAGGGAGTCTGTGAAAACTGCCAATGAAAGATACCACTTTTTACCACAGAATCTTGTCACATGTCCTGGAATTTTCTAGATAATATATACTTGTAGTTTTACCCCAGTGGTTACCAGAAAGGAGAGTTGTTCTTAATGAAACTTTAATGCTCTTGGCCTTCCCATTACCGGATGATTGGTAAGACTAATGATCAAGTAAGAGAGAATCAGAAAAATAAATGGTCATAAATTAAATCCTACTATGATCTAATCCTACTGAGATTCTTCTTTTCAAAATATAAACAGCTCTGTCTAAGTTCTCCTCTGGAACCCAAAGGGGCATTTGTCATTCTGCTCAGTGCACACCTTAGGGAAGGGCAGAGCTTTAAATCATGAAACCAACGCATTCCCACGTTTCTTCTGATAAACTGAAGTGTGTCTGGCACCACCCTCAGACTTTCTACAGAATTTACAAAACAAAGAAAATGTTAAAAATCGAAAGAGAAACATTTGTGTTGCTTAAAAGGCAATCTTTTATGAATATTACCTTATGAGAAAATAAAATGTTTAACTTAATGCTGTCCGTAGTAAAATGACCACAGGGACAAGTCTAAATGGTTTATTAAGTAAGAAAGATTGAACTTATGAAAAATTGTTCTCTCCTAGAATATTTTTAACCCACACATGTAATTTATATCACGGCAGAATTCAACACAAAAGGTCTATTGTTTTTGGCAAAACAACCTGCAAACACGCTTAATTAGAATGCAAACTAAAAGCAGTTAATACTGTTGGCAGCCATGCGCTTTAGACAGCAGTTTGTACTCATCATTATTTTACTTATGGAAACATAGGAAAAGCAGTAAACAAGGAACTGGAAGACAAAAGCTATCAAAGCAATGTAACATTTAAATCTTAGGATTCCCATTTGTGTGCCACCATTACAAATGCTCTGAACGCCCTGTCTAGGAATGAAAATGAAAGAAATTGGTTTTGCAATGAAAGCTTACCTTCATCAATATTTTAAAAAGATGTCAGTGTTTAAGGTAATCAACGTGTATTTCTAGAAGGCTTTACTCTGAGACGTGATGGTCTTGTTCTGAGAAGGGATAATTCCTTATACTGACATTGCATCCCATTTACTGAAAGGTGAAAATGAATGTCGCCATTAAATGAATTCCATGGCCACTTACTATTCAAAGCAAACTTTTCTACTGTAGCCATCTATTCACTGTCTTATAGGAACATCTAAGTTTTCAAACTGGTAATGCCCAGCTCTTCCAGGGTTATGTCTTATAATTCTTTGTTTCTATGGATCAGAGACTAAGGAGGTGAAAAGGGAGGACCAGTTTCCAGGTCTGAATGGGGTAAAAGTGGAATCTAGTTACACTGACTGGATAGTCTACCAAGTCCACTTATTTAAGTTTTAGTAGCCATTTTAAAGTGACCGTTTGTGTGTGACGCAAGTCAGGGTGAGACGCAGATGCAGTGCTACAAGGTAGAGCAGGACGAGTTCTCCCTCTGGCTCTTTCCTTTCCCTGGGGTTGCAGCTGCTGCTGCTCAGTCGCTTCAGCCGTGTCCGACTCTGCGCGACCCCACAGACGCAGCCCACCAGGCTCCCCTGTCCCTGGGATTCTCCAGGCAAGAACACTGGAATAGGTTGCCATTGCCTTCTCCGCCCCCTGCTGTACACCTTCAGATAGATTATGTCAGTGACTTTGACCTCTGGGCCTCTACTTCCTGTTTCTATTTCCTCACCTGAAAATGGCAGTTATTGTGACAAGGATCAGGCAAAATCATGGAGTTTACGAAAATGATTTTAGTAGTACAGAATGGCATAGGAGGCCAGCATATCTCAGTGAAACATGAAAAAGGAGTCAACCAGAGATCATCAATCTGAAGAACTAAAGTTAAAAACTTCAGGGTGGATATCTGACCTGAGTTATCTGAACTCATTGTTTCAAGTTTTCATTTTAACTCTGTAGACAGTTGAATAAAATGTGAAAAAGTTAACTAGGTACTCTATATAAGATTCTATTAAAATTTTCACTGATTTGTTTCCTATTATAAAATTTATACCAGCTGCTTGTAGAAGCTTCCAACAGCTCAGAATGCTATAAAGAAAAAGTACTTTTTCTGCACTGCTCCTTGCTTTTTCTTGCTCTTCCCTCCCCCCCCGCCACTTCACACACACCCACACATGGCTCTTGACTTCCACTCCTCAGATATGATCATATGAACCGTTTCTTATAAAATCAAATACTTTGAAAATGGAAAACATTGGTAGACAGTTTATAAAGTTTAGAAAATATTAAAGAAAAATCTAGAATTATCTCATGCCAGAGTTGGTGAAATCTCAAATTCCCTTGGGACAACAGAATGAACAATTTCTGGGTGAGGAAACTGAAACGACAATCCTGTAACTGTCCGGAGTGTACGGCTGGAGCTGGCCTAGAGCGCAGATGCAAAAAAGCCTTCGAAGAGCACCACCTCCTCCTCGTGGTTAACAACTTGATGACGTTCTTCAACATGTTTTAATGATTATCATACCTTCCCCTGCACAAAGCATTGATTTATTATGGTTTAAATTTAAAGAATACTGGGTTCCCAGTTCTGAATCAGGCTTAGATTACAGAATACATAAAATCAGTGACTTTGTTCTAGGCGAAAAACCCCTAGAAAACAAAACCCACAACGAACCCCACAGTGTTCATTTAGGTGCAAAAGAAACAGTTCTGGGGAAAAGCTCTGCACACTACCTTCCTGGCCACCTCAACTCCTCCCCATCCCTGTCAGCAGCAGCCCCCCAGCCTAACACTTCCGAGGCACCTTAAAATTCACAAACGTCACTTGCAGTTTATTTTAATCCTCAAAACCATTTTGTCAGGTAGAAAGAACACTCTTAGGTTTTCAATTTACAGATTTAAAATACTCAGATGCTCAAAGCGTTAAAGTGATTGGCCCATGATCATTCCCCAGAAAATGAATGTTCAAGTGTCTGGGCCTCTGTTTCTGCTTTGCAAATAAGATCACCTATACCACTTTTCTAGATTACACACATATGCATTAATATATGATATAGATGGATACCAAGGGGAAGGAGGGTAGGAGGAATTGGGAGGTTGGGACTGACACATACACGCTATTGATATAAAGTAGCTACTAATGAGAACCTGTATAGCACAGGGAACTCTACTCAGTGCTCTGTGGTGACCTAAATGGGAAAGAAATCCAAAAAAGAGGAGATACATGTATACATAGAGCTGATTCACTCTGCTGTACAGTAGAAACTAACACAACACTGTAAAGCTTGGGGATACTGATGACATCTGGATGTCTGTCTCCATCTTAGGGCCCTCCTCTCAAGAGTCCACATCCAATCACTGCCTCAATGTCTGCCCTTTGGAGGTCAAATGTGGTTAAATCAGTTTTCCAGGCTCAATTCAGTTCAGTTCAGTTGCTCAGTTGTGTCCGATTCTTTGTGACCCAATGAATCTCAGCACGCCAGGCCTCCCTGTCCATCACCAACTCCCGGAGCTCACTCAGACTCACGACCATCGAGTCAGTGATGCCATCCAGCCATCTCATCCTCTGTCATCCCCTTCTCCTCTTGCCCCCCAATCCCTCCCAGCATCAGAGTCTTTTCCAATGAGTCAGCTCTTCACATGAGGCGGCCAAAGTACTGGAGCTTCAGCTTTAGCATCATTCCTTCCAAAGAAATACCAGGGCCTATCTCCTTCAGAATGGACTGGTTGGATCTCCTTGCAGTCCAAGGGATTCTCAAGAGTCTTCTCCAACACCACAGTTCAAAAGCATCAATTCTTTGGCGCTCAGCCTTCTTCACAATCCAACTCTCGCATCCATACATGACTACTGGAAAAACCATAGCCTTGACTAGAC
>SJYA01002750.1:1896518-2028676 GCA_006410615.1 Neotragus moschatus
TGTGAGATGAGTGCAATGGTGCGGTAGTTTGAGCATTCTTTGGCATTGCCTTTCTTTGGGATTGGAATGAAAACTGACCTTTTCCAGTCCCATGGCCACTGCTGAGTTTTCCAAATTTGCTGGCATATTGAGTGCAGCACTTTCACAGCATCATCTTTCAGGATTTAGAATAGCTCAACTGGAATTCCATCACCTCCACTAGCTTTGTTTGTAGTGATGCTTTCTAAGGGCCGCTTGACTTCACATTCCAGGATGTCTGGCTCTAGATGAGTGATCACACCATCATGATTATCCAGGTCATGAAGATCTTTTTTGTCCAGTTCCTCTGTGTATTCTTGCCACCTCTTCTTAATATCTTCTGCTTCTGTTAGGTCCAGACCATTTCTGTCCTTTATCGAGCACATCTTTGCATGAAATATTCCCTTGATATCTCTAATTTTCTTGAAGATGTCTCTAGTCTTTCCCATTCTGTTGTTTTCCTCTATTTCTTTGCATTGATAGCTGAAGAAGGCTTTCTTATCTCTTCTTGCTATTCTTTGGAACTTTGCATTCAGATTTTTATATCTTTCCTTTTCTCTTTTGCTTTTTGCTTCTCTTCCAGGCTCAGGACATAATATTTTCCCTAAATTTGTTCTTTTTCTATGGTATTCTTTCCCAATCAATGGCACCATTATCCTTCCAGTTGTTCAAAAGCCAAACCTAGGAATCATCCCTACCCACCACTCTTTTATCAACATGCACACAGACTCCACCACCGCATCCTGCGGATTCTGCCTTCTAGACATTCCTCAAATCAATCTACTTCTTCTTGTCTTCACTGTGAACACTAGTTCATGACCCCTGCATTGCACATAACAATCATTTCGATGTTATACTCTGTCTTTTGTTCACTACCCCACTCTACCCATTTTCCAGGCTGCAGCCAGAATTATCATGTAATTCCCCTGCTTAAAATCTTTTGTTGGCTTCCCAGTGCTCTTCAGATAAACAGAAAAATCCTTAGTGTGGCCTATAAGGGCCGATATAATCTGAACCCTGTAAACTGGCAAAATAAATGAGCTCTTTCCATAATTTCAGAATACTATGATGTCTTTTAACTAATAAAAAAACATTTAAGGTTCTGCTTTTTCACAACATGTAAAATTTAATAATTTAAGTATATTGATTAATTGTTAAATGAAGTTTGTATTTGTGGACTTTTTTTTAAAGCATTAGTAACATACAATCAGGCTTCCCAGATGGCTCAGTGATAAAGAATGTGCCCATCAATGCAGGAGACTTGGATTTGACCCTTGGGTCAGGAAGATATCCTAGAGAAGGAAATGGCAACCCACTCTCGTATTTTTGCCTGGGAAATCCCATAGACAGAGGAGCCCAGCAGGCTACAGTCCACAGAGTATCAAAGAGTCAGACACGAGTGAGTGACTAAACAACACAACACATAATCATATAGAAATCTTATTGATCTTACTGAAATTCTTCCTTAGATATAACCAAATTCATATTATTATGATAATATATGCATTAAAATAATGTACAAATAAATGTAATGAAATATATATTATTTATATAATATTTGTAAATTATATCATTCATTTCATTGTGTGTAATTTCTATTTGCTTCAAGCCTTTGGATAGCTAGAGAAAGAGGTATGGACATTTCTCCCACATTGTGTGAATCACTCAGCTCAGAGTTTAAGAAAACATCAGCTTCATGGGTGTATGACTTGTGCAGTTGCCCAGAGCCTGCACTCAGAGGAGCCCCATGCTTGGTTTATTGCTCCACAATTTTTTGTATGCATGCTCAGTCGTGTTTGACTCTTTGTGATCCCATGGACTGTAGCTCACCAGGCTCCTCTCTCCATGAAATTTTTCAGGCAAGAATACTGGAGTGAGTTGCTATTTTCTTCTTCCAGGGGATCTTCCCAACCCAGGGATCAAACC
The DNA here is from genome assembly GCA_006410615.1 of Neotragus moschatus. Classification (NCBI taxonomy): domain Eukaryota; kingdom Metazoa; phylum Chordata; class Mammalia; order Artiodactyla; family Bovidae; genus Neotragus; species Neotragus moschatus. The sequence continues at coordinate 1,898,463 of SJYA01002750.1, forward strand.
AGAGTCTCTTGCATCTCCTGCATTGGCAGGCAGATTCTTTACCACTAGCGCAACCTGGGAAACTACGGTTGCTGTCTTGAAATTATTATTATTTTTTTTTCTGTTGTTTGTCCTTACCATGCCAGTATGTAGGGTCTTAGTTCCCTGACTGGGTATAGAACCCATGTCCCTTGCAGTGAAAGCATAGTGTTTTAACCACTGGACTGCCAGGGAAGTCCCTTGAAATTCTTAGTTTTAAAAATTAATTAATTTATTTTAATTGGAGGCTAATTACTTTACAATATTGTATTGGTTTTATCATACATTGATATGAATCAGCCATGGGTGTATATGTGTTCCCCATCCTGAACCCCCCTCCCACCTCCCTCCCCATCCCATTCCTCAGGGTCATCCCAGTGCACTGGCCCTGTGCACCCTGTCTCATGCATCGAACCTGGACTGGCGAATTCATTTTACATATGATAATATACATGTTTCAATGCTATTCTCTCAAATCATCCCACCCTTGACTTCTCCAACAGAGTCCAAAAGGACTTAATTTTTGAATGTTTTCATTTTGCCCTGGGTTCCACAGATTATTTAGCCTGTTTCTGCTAAAAGCATTTTTTTAATGTATTGAGAGTTGAACTCTCTCATGTCATCCAGGACCAAAGTATTTATTGTACTCTATTTCTCTTCTCCTGAGCTCAACAGGAGAAAAACACTGAGGACCACCAGTGTCAGAACTGTCACTCAATGGGGAAATCTATATATTCTGTGGTTATTCATTGATTTCAGACGAACAAAACATGAGCTGATGCTAAATAAGTGAGATTTCTAAATGCAGTGAAACCTGGTTAACAATTTTGGCTAATGAGTGAGACAACATCAATGGAAGGTTAATTGGGAACATGCCTTGGATTTAGCTGTTACTTGGAAGATCCCCTGAAGAAGGGAAAGGCTACCCACTCCAGTATTCTGGCTTGGAGAATTCCATGGACTGTATAGTCCATGGGGTCACAAAGAGTCGGACACAACTGAGTGAATTTCACTTTCACTTTTTGAGATAAGTACTGACCTAGATTAAAAGGGATAACTGGAAAAAAAACAAGTACAACTAACATTACTTTACCAAATCAGGTGACAGCCATATTAGGAATATTTTTATGCTTTATAAAAAGTTCTTCAATAATTTTGAAGAACTGAAAACAGCAAAATGAACAACTGAACTCCTGTGGGAAAATGCCTGCATGTGAAAAATGTTTCCCTAGTTAGTGCTTCCAGAATCACACTTTTGATTGCAGGCAAGCAATATGATGGTGGGAGAAAAGTTTGTGATGCTCTAGTAAAAGATGCTCATTTTGAATCACATGGTGTGCTACTCTTATCTCGTCAAAGTGGAAAGGCTGCTGACATGTGTGAGTTACTGTTAAAAATTATTACTGTTATTTCATGTCAAAAGTGAATGATCCTAGAAGAGCTAATTTATTGCCACTGCTGCTGCTGCTAAGTTGCTTCAGTCATGTCTGACTCTGTGTGACCCCACAGAAGGCAGCCCACCAGGCTCCCCTGTCCCTGGGATAATCTAGGCAAGAACACTGGAGTGGGTTGCCATTTCCTTCTCCAATGCATGAAAGTGAAAAGTGAAAGGAAGTCGCTCAGTCATGTCCGACTCTTAGCAACCCCTTGGACTGTAGCCCACCAGGCCCCTCTGTCCATGGGATTTGCCAGGCAAGGGTACTAGAGTGGGTTGCCATTGCCTTCTCTGGTTAATTTACTAGTTACCCTAATTAACTTGCTGCTGCTGTTGCTGCTAAGTCGCTTCAGTCATGTCTGACTCTGTGCGACCCCATAGAAGGCAGTCCACCAGGCTCCCCCGTCCCTGGGATAATCTAGGCAAGAACACTGGAGAGGGTTGCCATTTCCTTCTCCAATGCATGAAAGTGAAAAGTGAAAGGAAGTCGCTCAGTCATGTCCGACTCTTAGCAACCCCTTGGACTGTAGCCCACCAGGCCCCTCTGTCCATGGGATTTGCCAGGCAAGGGTACTAGAGTGGGTTGCCATTGCCTTCTCTGGTTAATTTACTAGTTACCCTAATTAACTTGCTGCTGCTGTTGCTGCTAAGTCGCTTCAGTCGTGTCTGACTCTGTGCGACCCCATAGAAGGCAGTCCACCAGGCTCCCCCGTCCCTGGGATAATCTAGGCAAGAACACTGGAGTGGGTTGCCATTTCCTTCTCCAATGCATGAAAGTGAAAAGTGAAAGTGAAGTTGCTCAGTCGTGTCTGACTCTTAGTGACCCCATGGACTGCAGCCTACCAGGCTCCTCTGTCCATGGAATTTTCCAGTCAAGAGTACTGGAGTGGGATGCCATCACCTTCTCCGATCCTAATTAACTTAGGTAAATTTTAAAATTACTATCTATGTAAGATTTAAATTTTAGGTTGATAACTTTCATAAACTCAAAATGTATTTAGACTATGAAAATTTCAACTTTGAGAAAGTTATACTTCTGAGATAAAAATTAAGTAATAGTTTCCAGAAATTCTTATTAGTGATAAATGTGAAACATTCAGGTATAATGGTGAATTCTTCAAGAAGAATAATTTTGGTGTCAGACTTGATTTCAGAGGTCTGCTTTGCTCTTTATCACGTGACTCTGGGCAATTTACTTGATCTTTCTAATTAACTTTTAGTTTCTGAATTCAAAATAAAGAAAACCATGCTCTGTGAACAAGGCTGATGTGAGGATCAAACTAGGTAACAGATGTAAGAGCTCAGCACAGTGACTTGGAAGGATAAACATTACCTATGTAGCTACCATCATTGATAGGATTTGTCCTCCAGGATTTGAACCTATGAAGTAGTTACCTTATTGACAGGAATAATGTTTTTGACATTGAAGTAGAAGCCAAAATAAACCATATTGAAAACTCCATGACGTCCCAAAGTTGCTGTAAATCCTTTGTTGAGGCCTCGGAGTCCCAAACCTTCCTTCTTAATGATATGTCTTGCATAACTCATGGTGGATGGTTGCTGCAGGAGAGAAGAGCAAAGCCAGAAAGGTCATCTTTGGGACCATGAGACAGAGAAAATTACCATTTCAGCTTCCCTTCAAGCCCAGAATTTTTAGGGATCTCCTCCTCCAAACATGAATTATCAGGCCTATCATGCTTTTTAAAATTAGGAAACCCCAAATGTAAACAAAATTGCATGCATGACAACAGGACTTAAAAGGAAGATTGTTGGTGAAGAAAAAATACCTTTGGTGGAATTAGTGAAACTAATGTCAGATAATGACTAGCATCATTTTCAACATGTCAATAGTTGCATCCAGTTCTGGATCATCCACACTAATGGAGGGGATTAACCATGAAGATAAACTAGAAATCCATAACCATGCATAATCCAAAAGGAATGTATATTTGGCTCCTGAATCCAGTATATTTACCTTCCTAATTATGTTTTTCTAAAGCAAATGTTACAATTAGTCTTGATTCCATGGCCTCAATAGTTTAAACTGGCATTAGGTTAGAAATCTAACCTAACAGATAAATAACAGTTGATTGTAGACTTCCTCAAGAAAGTGGGCAATCAGTGTGTATAACACTTGCTGTGATAAATGATAAATCAGCAGTGTTGAGAGGACTGGGTTACTTTTAATTTACTTCTTTCTAGCCTTTGATTGATTACCCAAGGTAAATACCTTGACTGCTAGAATTCAGTCTATGCTCCTTTTGGAAATTGCTAAAGAAATCACTGCAGTTTGCCCTGAGGTTTATAATTTACTACAATACAATTACAACTATTCACATGAGTTTTTAAATAAGGTTCAGTGACGATTTCCTTTTTTGGAGGTACAGCACAAAGGATATCTCTCCCTCTTAAATTTTGAATACTAAATAGCAAATAAGGGGAAATGTTCAGCATTTAATTTTCTTTTTTTTTTTTTTCCCTATAAGGCAAGCACTAACATGACATTTGTTTGAAATTTCACTGGAGCAGGTTGCTGGAGTGGTCATGGCAGTCTGATGTACTTACTGACTAAAAGTGTTTTCTTACCATGTGCAATTAAGGCTGTGTCAGCCAAACAGAACAGGACAAATTCAATCAAGGCTTTTCATCCAACTTGTATTTGTAGCTTAGGTAATTAACCTGATACATTTAAATGAGTTTGTTTATAGAGTAAAATCCTATAGCTTTTACTGGTAAATGTTTTAGAAACTCTAGCTACAGTTCTACGCTCAACTTCTTTTCATTTAAGAGGATTAATGACAATATGTTAATCCTAAGAAAGCCCTTTTTTTGTGACATGAAGGAAAAAAAAACATAGGAACACATCTTAAAACAATAAAAGCCATTTCATAGAGGAAAACCGAAAATCTCAGAAGGTTAAAATTCATTCTCTCTGCTACAAAATGAGATTTTGTTGTTGTTGTTGTTTGTGTTCTGGCACACTAACTATCAACTTAAATTATTTATTTTGGTTTTCAAAGGAGACTTGAGGACAAGCTGAGCCACAGTTCATTTCTGTTGGAAAGACTCCGAAGGTGCTGAGCAGGCTTCTGGGCACTGTGCTTGTGTTCTGAGAAAGGCAGCCTAGAGGGCTGAGGAAAGGAAAAAGGCAGTTCTCCTGGGGATGGGAGAAACAGGGCAGAAGTGAGGCTGCCTGGGTCCAGACTGGCCAACACCAGTTCTTCCTGCTTCTGGCCTAAGTTTTCTCTCCATCCTCACCCACTCTCAGCACCGGAGAGCAGGAGAGAACGGGGAGCTTAGAGATCGTCTAGATTCTTCAGCAAGAGAGGAACCAATGGCTTTAACTGAAAGTATAGATTAACATGTTTTCTAAGATCATGGCATCCAGTCCTATCACTTCATGGCAAATGGATGGGGAAAAGTGTAAGCAGTGACAGATTTTATGTTCTTGGACTCCAGAATCACTGCAGGTGGTTACCAAAGCCACGAAATTAAAAGATGATTGCTTGGAAGGAAAGCTACGACAAACCTACTAGATAGCATATTAAAAAGCAGAGACATCACTTTGCCAACAAAGGTCCATATAGTCAAAGCTATGATTTTTCCAGTAGTCATGTATGGATATGAAAATTGGACCATAAAGAAGGCTGAGGGCCAAAGAATTGATGCCTTCAAACTGTGGTGCTGGAGAAGACTCTTAAGAGTCCCTTGGACTGCAAGGAGATCAAACCAGTAAATCCTAAAGGAAACCAACCTTGAATATTCACTGGAAGGACTGATGCTGAAGCTGAAGCTCTAATACTTTGGCTCCTGCTGCTGCTGCTAAGTCGCTTCAGTGGTGTCCGACTCTGTGCAATCCCATAGACGGCAGCCCACCAGGCTCCCCGATCCTCGGGAATACCTGATGCAAAGAGCCGACTCATTGGAAAAGATCCTGATGATAGAAAAGATTGAAGGCAAAAGGAGAAGATGGTGGCAGAGGATGAGATGGTTCGATAGCTTTACCACCTCAATGGACACCACTCTGGGCAAACTTCAGGAGACAGTGAAGGAAGGGAAGCCTGGTGTGCTGCAGTCCATGGGATCAAAGAGTCAGATACAACTTAGCGACTGAAAAACAACAAAGATGTTTTTAATCATTTTAAACTCTAGTGTGCTAAACCATCAAAATTAAAAGAGAGGACTTCATTAGGTCTTTTTAAAATGAATTTTTATTGGAGTATAGTTGATTTACAATATTGTGCTAGTTTCTGTTACACAGCAAAGTGAATCAACAAGACATATATCCACTCTTTTTTAGATTCTTTTCCCAAATAGGTCATTACAGAGTACTGAGTAGAGTTCCCAGTGCTATATAGTAGGTTCTTATTATCTATTTTATAAATGGTAATGTCGATATATCAATCCAAATAACATTTACTGATGGCTAACTGCCTGATTTCCACCAGTTTGGGTGTTAGGTAGACATGGGAAAATGTAACACATGGATTTTGACTCAAGTGCTTTGCTGAATTTGAACTCAGTTGTGAATAATTAAGCAAATCAGAGGGTGGTTAGAAATAGGGGTCAGGGCCAGACAGTCCCAGCTTTGAGTCCCAGCAATACCATTTGCCAGGTTAAGCAGGTACTTTATTCTCTGGTTTATTCTCACTTTACTCATCTGTAAAATAAGGATAATAATAGAATCATCCTCATAGGATTGTTGGGATGATAAGTAAGTCAATGAACTTTGCCCTGTGTAAGCATTTACCATACATTAGCTGTTAATAATAATGGCAATTATTATGATAATAATAAAACTAGTTATCATAGTAAAATAACAGGTAATTCCTTTTGGTGGCTGAAGACAGTGACAATCAAAAGGTGGAGGCTGATGTGAGGGAGGGGAGGCTAGCTTCTTCCTGCTCATTCCTTCTGGCTGTTGTTTCCTTTGGCAGAGCCCTGAACCTTTGTGAGAAAGTCCTACAGAAATGTATCCAGAGTGCAAGGTCATAGAACTGCTTCCTCTGAAACCCAACCATACCTACTCGTGGGCTAGAGATCTCTTTCGAGGGACAGTTCCTCAACCCAGGAAGCGGAAGAACCTGTAAACTGGTCTCTTCCCTACCACTTGGTAAACATCCTCAGTAAGAACTGTGCACTGGACAGGTCTATGGACAGTAGAAGCAAAGCCACCACACGGGAGCAAACTCTGAGAATGGAGAAGCGCACTGACTGGCCCCGCACCTCGCACAGTGTATTTACACCCTAGGGGGCACATACATGCAGGTTACCAGGCACCTGCAGCATAAGAATTGCTCATTAGCGTCAGCCATTATCATAGATGCTTGATGCTTTACCTATATCGTCTTACTTAATCCTTTCAACAAGTGTATGGGGTGGGTATTATCATTACCTCCACCTAACAGATGAGGAAATTAAGCTACTTGCTCAAGATCACAGAGTAAGTGGAGGTTCCAGAGCTCAAACTGAAGCCCCGCAGACTCCAAGTTCATGTTTTAATACTCTTCATAGTTTTGTCTTCTGGACATATCTGGGTGCCCCTCTTAACAACCTGTAAGATGGCAGCAGGTATATTCTCTATATTTTTCAGGTGAGAAACCGAGGATTGAATAATATTTTAAGGGGAAAGGACTGAAAAATGGCTTAAGCAGAATTCTGCATCTCAACCAATGGTGCTGTCATCCTTGTTGACTCATTCTTGTTATACATATGCTGTAAGATTTTTCAGAGTTTGCTAATCCAACTGATGCAGGTAATAGATAAAATACAAATATATATTTCTGGCAACTTGGGACCTTGAGATAAAGAAAAATTTAAACTCTAATTCTCATAAGAATTAGAAGTGCCCTTTTTGCTTCATTCAGAGACATTGTATCACACATGTAAGCAAATATTTAATTAGAAAGGCAAAACCTGACTTCCACTAGGATGCTTAAATAGGAAAATATAGAATCATTTTGACTAGATCTCTGTAAACACAAGGAATTTTACTAAACTTATTTGATTACTGGGCTTCCATTTCAAAACAAAATGGTGATGGATTAGCATCATCAGCCAAATGATTCCAATACTATCCAACCCAGCAGGTCACCCACCAATTCAGTTTCCTCCCAATATTTAGATTCACTACAATTTTCATATTTAGTTACCAGCTGTGGGCCAAATCGCTTTCTAAGTTTCCTAGATATACTTTTCATTGACTGCACCGGAGCTGCGAAGTGTCGAAGAATAGGTGTCAGTATATAGCTAATATTACTGTATCACACTGCTCTCCACACTGGTTTAGAAAAATCTTCAGTTCATTGGTACCTGCCAGAAGTATTTCCATTTGAAGGAACTCAGAGACTAACTCTGATGTCAGCTATTGCCAATTGCTCGTTCTGGGAACTCCCTGTTCTTCCATGCATTCATTTACTCAACAAGCACCTACTGAGCCCTACAAGGTACCATGCACGGTGTTAACTATCTGGTACTTTGCTCACATTCTGGAGACAAAAATATTTTTATCTTGCTTTTTATTTGGAGAGATATACTGAAAAATATTATATCTATCCATGAGAATATTCTATAATGATTATGAACTATGAAATAGAATTTCTGTAATTGGTGCAATACTATGGAAAACAGTATGGAGTTTCCTCAAGAAACTAGAAATAGAACTCCCACATAACCCAGCAATTGTACTCCTGGGAATTTATCTGAAAAGATGAAAATAAAAAATTGAAAGATACATGCATGCCAATATTTATAGCAGCACTGTTTATAACAGTCAAGATATGGAAGCAACCTGTATCCATCAACAGACTAATAGTAGATAAACAAGACTTGGTATACACTGAGAAATCACCTCATACCTGTCAGAATGGCCAACATCAAGTAGAACACAAATAGCAAATGCTGGAGAGGATGTGGAGAAAAAGGAACCCTCATAAATTGTTGGTGGGAATGTAGATTGGTGCTGTCAGTATGGAAAACAGTATGGATGTTTCTCAGAAAAACTAAAAATTGAACTATCACATGACCCAGAAATTCTACCCCTGGGAATATATCTGAAAAAAACAAAACACTAATTCGAATAGATACATGCACCCCTTGTACACAGCAGCATTACTTACAATAGCTAAGGTATGGAAGCAACCTAAGTGTCCATCAACAAATGAATGCATAAACAAGACATGGCGCGTGCACACACACACACACACACACACACACACACACAAGCAAATGCAATGGAATACTACTCAGCCATGAGAGTGCTATCACTTATATATGGAATCTAAAAAAGTAAAGTAAAAAAGTGAATATAGAAAAAAGAAACAGACTCAGGGATAGAAGGCAATCTAGTGGTTACCAGTGGGGGAAGGGGAGGGGGGAGGGCAAGATGGAGGAAGGGGACTAAGAGGTATAGACTATTGTGTAAAAGGTAAATAAGCTACAAGGATATATTGTATAATACAAGGAATACAGTCAATATTTTATAATAACTATAAATGGAGTATAACCTTTAAAAATTGTGAATCACCATGTTGTATACTTGCAATTTATATTGTATATCAACCATACCTCAATTTAAAAAAAAGATGTGCTATACATACACAATGGACTATCACTCAGCCATAAAGCAGATTGAAATTCTGCCATGTGCAGCAATGTAGATAGAAATTATCATGCTTAGTGGAATAGATCAGACAGAGAAAGGCAAATAATGTATGATATTACTTAAATGTAGAATTTAAAAAATGGTACAAATGAATGTATGTAACAAAACAGAAACAGACTCACAGATATAGGAAACAAACCAATAGGAACCTATGGGGAGAAGGAAGGGGAGGGGGTAACATTAGGGGTATGGGATTAAGAGATACAAATTACTATGTATAAAATACATAAGCAAAAAGGATGTACTATACAGCACAGGGAATTAGAGCCATTATATTGTAATAACTTTTCATAAAATATAAATTGTAAAAATACTAAATCACTATGCTGCCCACCTGAAGCACAAGTAATATTTGAAATCAATATGCTTCAATAAAAAATTCTTTTAAAAATTAAAAGTCCTTGAAAGTATTAGTTGCTCAGTCACAGCCAACTCTTTGCAATGCCATGGATGGTAACATGGAGCCTGCAACACCAGGCTCCTTTGTCCTTGGGGATTCTCCAGGCAAGAAAAGTGTGGAGTGGGTAGCCATTCCCTTCTCCAAGGGATCTTCCCAACCCAGGGATCAAACCTGGGTCTCCTGGATTGTAGACAGATTCTTTACCATCTGAGCCACGAGGGAAGCCTAAAAGTTCTTAAAAGGCTAAAGTAAGAGAGAAGATCTGGTGCTTAAACAATGCTCCCTGGCACCACTCTAGGGCACTGATTCCTTCCTGAGAGCCCAGAATCACCAACATATCATTGAGATGACTTATGGCAACCCGAGATATTTTTCCTGGAGTTTTTCCATCAAGGACTGACCATAGTTGGCTCTGATTACCTTGTGAGATCACGGACAGAGGTTTCAGGCATTGTTCCTTTGGTAAATAGTTATCAGAGCATGGCCAGTAGGCACAGGCATGGGGTGTGTGTCAGAGAGAGATTTCCTCTCTCTTTAAAGAGAGAAGAGCGCTAGGCACAGGGTGTCCAAAGGTAGCATGCTCCACAGGCATCTCTTTACCTGCTTCCCACAGCAAGGGGAACTCGGGTGTATTTTAGAGCCAATGGGATAAGGATGTTGCACTGGACTTCATCACATGACTAGAAGAAGTGAGTGTCCATATCTGGCCTTAAGAAAAATACTGCTTTGTTAAAAAGAGGAGATCCAGTTGCTACACTTAGGTAGGAAAAATACCTTCGCTCAATTAGGAGATAGAAGATCACGTAAGCCCTTTGTTCCTCGAAGTCTTGAAGCATTTTCATAAATTAAAGAAAAAAATAAAAGCCCCTTCCTTTTATTTGAGAACAAAATGTAAAAGAAGAGGAATTGGGCTCAAAAACCCCACAGCTACACATCTCTTTTTGCTTCGGTATTACACTAATTCGTCACTGCAGTTTATTTTACTAGGGCATGATTATGGACAAAAAGACATCCAAAATATAATTATATTCTTTCTAGAATTTAGATTTGATGAGCAGGCCTATTTTTCAACAATCTGTGAGTGGAAAATAATTTGCTTTAAACAAACTCTTCCAGATGCTGAGCTACGTCAACACCACGTTGCTGCCCAATAACTGTCTGGAGGAAAACAAGGCCTCCAGGTGATGAGATGTTGACCCCATGCTTTGCCCCAACATCGCTGGGAGAGCAGGAGGGAAGGAGACTGGACTGTGGGCATAGGCGTGACTGGCAGCATGGAAGGACCCATTTGCTTTTTCATGGTTCCCCAAACATTTGTGATTTCCCCATAAGCGTCTTCATTATCCACATTTCTTTATCCCAATGAAAACAGTGTTGTTTCCTGAAGGAGACCTCTATGTTAGTGCTCAGTTCATTGGAGCTAATAACTGATTAGGTTTTATTTCCACTCCCTATAGAGATAAAGTCACCAACCTTACAGGGTAATGGGAGGATTTGATATCAGGTGTGTATGAGCACTGGAAAAGATGGAAGGACCCACAGAAGTTACCAGAGTGATTGGACTGGAGGGTGGTAGTGACAGAAATCATCAATTATTTTTTCTCATTATAGCTCTGTATTACGTAATTTGTGAAAAAAGTTACTTTCGTAATTTATAAAAATTGTATAAATTTTAAAACTGAAATAAAGGAAAAAGCATGAGAGGCGTCTAGCACAGTATCTGGCGTCTAATGCATGCTCTGTAAATGGTAGCTATTATCATTACTTCATAGTCTCTATTCTGAAAGCAAAAACCTAGGGTTTCTGGCACAGCCAAACCTAAGACTGAGATCTATTTTCTGTAAATGATAATAGAGAGGCAACTTGGCTGCTGCCTTAGGTATTGCTGAAAGATAACTATATGAAAGGATTCATATACATAATTCACTTTTCTGCCCACAAGAATCATAGACTGGAAAGAAATAATTTAGGTACTGAACAGCTTCCAGGCAGGATTTCACAGAGTAATGCAGGAAAAATTTGAACTTAACTCAATACATCACCATGAATGTTGACATGCCCTTGAAGCTGGCTTCTCACACTATCTGAAAACAGCCACACGTTCGCTCTCTATATAACTCAACTCCTCTCTTTCTTGAAAGCAGGGATCACAAAGTATCATCCTATTCACTTTGTGTTGTGTCTAAGCTTAAGCATGTGTTCATTGCCTACGAAGAAAATAATCGCTAAACTTTGTGACACTGTACATGACCTAATTGGTCTCTAACAGATAACTAGGCTTCCCTGGTAGCTCAGTGGTAAAGATTCTGCCTGCCAACGCAAGAAACACGGGTTCAATCCCTGGATTCGGAAGATCCCCTGGAGAAGGAAATGGCAGCTCACTCCAGTATTGTTACCTGGGAAATCTCAAGGACAGAGGAGCCTGGTTGGCTACACAGTCTATGGGGTTTCAACAAGTCAGATATGCTTAGAGACCAAACCACAACAGCAGATTATTAAGTTCCCAGGATACAGTGTATAGAGCTATATTTAATGGTGTTATCCCAAGCCAGAATCAAACCCTGAACTAATTAAAAAAAAAAATCCCTATCTTTAGAGTCTATCATTGATGACACATTTGCTATTAGTTCACTGATCCTTAACTTTTATCACAGAGCTTAGGTGGAAGACTATTCTCTTCTTGAGCTGAACATCTTCAAAGACTAAATAGAGGTGAAGCAGGCTTTTGCAATTTCCTAAAGGCTGAGTTTCTTACTTGGGGTGAGAATGATTATGCTCATATGTAACAGAGATAAAAATGACAGAGTAGAAGGAAAACCTGTGCCCCATCCACTCATCAGAGGCAAACCCTATAGACCTCAAGGGAAGGAAAACATAACCCGTTAGCCAAATAATAACTTTGAAGTAGATTTCAAAGCGGAGAGAAAAACTGGGAAGCAATTCATACAAGATTTTGCTCCTGGGGAGAAATTCACATTTTCCAGGCTAGCAGAGAGCATGCCAGTCAAACACCACTTGGCTTAGCAGAAGTGATAGGGGACTTCTTATATGTGTACAGAAAAAAAAAAAAAAAAAAAATACACTAGTTAGGCGGGAGCAGGGTCTTATAAGGACAATAAGCTATAAAGTCACACTTTTGGCAAGACTGGGTATACAAACCCTCTCCATTAGAGAGATCGTCTGGCAAGTATAATCCTCAGCCAAAAAGACTACAAACCAGAACAACACTTTGCTTGGGTTTAGTTTGAAGGACGGGGGGAAATTTGGGTCTATCCCGATTTTATCTGAACATGTTTTTACACCCACTGAACCAAACCAGAGCATGACAAAGCTGTGATTACTTTGCTCCCCACAGAAGGTCAAGCATATTTAAATTAGAGACCGGTTTTCTTTATTCACTGTGAATTTTAAGATGCTGGCCAAGATTCTGGTATTGGAATTGAAAGAAGTGTGGCAGGGATTATAGTCTTTGACTGATATGGTGGTAATTTTAAAAGTGGAGGCAAGACAAGCACACCTATTGAAATACTTTATACAGAAGCTGGAAGGATATGAGGGAAACATCAGGAACCGAATTAACCACAATTTCCTTGAAATTTCTAGAATAGTTTAGGGCTAACCGGGAGGGAAGGCATATTTTATGGATAACATACCTCTGGCTGGCTAGAAAATCAGCCCTAGACCACAAAGAGGGGACTACAGGGAGCTGAAGCCAGCAGGGTACCTACAATTGCTCTGAGAACCCAGCGCTGGCAGTCTCTGCTCTCAGCCAAAACTGTCCTTGGACCCCAGCAAGAGGGGCCCTTTTCCGGCACCCCATGCTTCAGGGGGCCCATTCTGGCCCTTTGCCAGCCATGTCCTCTCCACAAGGCCAAGCAGACATCTACCCACACCCCACAAGCTCCTTCTAGAGCATGCTCTGCACACCTGGGACCATGGCAGTCCTTCTGCTTCATCTTTATCAGTCTACCATTGCCCGCAAGACTTTCAGTGTAGTATCAAGAGTAATATTGACTACTGTTAGGCTGTCTTCCACTGCAGACAACTTCTGGGAAAATTTTTATGTTTAAAGGACCGTGTGGACTCGTGTTTCCTAGGCTGACAAATTAGGAAAATTCATGATTCCTGTGACGGAATCCATGGGGGTTAAAATACAAGGCAAGGAGGTAGAAAGGCTGAGCCGCAGAACTGAGGCCTGAGAAACTGCACTATTGGTGGAACAGCAAGGGTTACCTTCCTGTGAAATAAGCCTCCTGGGAAACTGCTCTGCTTTTTGTAACGGCATTGTCAAGCCCTCTGGCAGTTCCACGTGCAACTCATCCATTTAGTGTTTCCCCACAGCTGGTCAGTCAGTCAGTTCGGTAGCTCAGTCGTGTCTGACTCTTTGCAACCCTATGGACTGCAGCACACCAGGCTTCCCTGTCCATCACCGACTCCTGGAGCTTGCTCAAACTCACGTCCATCGAGTCAGCGATACCATCCAACCATCTCATCTTCTGTCGTCCCCTTCTCCTCCTACCTTCAGTCTTTCCCAATGTCAGAGTCTTTCCAGTGAGTCAGTTCTTCACAAGAAGTGGCCAAAGTATTGGAGTTTCAGCTTCAGTATCAGTCCTTCCAATAAATATTTAAGACTGATCTCCTTTAGAATGGACTGGTTGGATCTCCTCACAGTCCAAGGGACTCTCAAGAGTCTTCTCCAACACCACAGTCCAAAAGCATCAATTCTTCGGCACTTAGCTTTCTTTATAGTCCAACTCTCACATCCATACATGACCACTGGAAAAACTATAGCTTTGACNATCTAATCCCTTGAATCTATTTGTCACTTCTACTGTATAATCATAAGGGGCTTGATGTAGATCATACTTGAATGGTCTAGTGGTTTTCCCTACTTTATTCAATTTAAGTCTGAATTTTGCAATAAGGAGCTCATGATCTGAGCCATAGTAAGCTCTGGGTCTTGTTTTTGTTGATTGCATAGAGCTTCTCCATTTTCAGCTGCAAAGAATATAATCAATCTGATTTTGCTATTGATCATATCGTGATGTCCATACGTAGAATTATCTCTTGTGTTTTTGGAAGAGTGTGTTTGCTATGACCAGTGTGTTCTCTTGGCCTAACTCTGTTAGCCTCTGCCCTGCTTCATTTTGTACACCAAGGCCAAACTTGCCTGTTACTCCTGGTATCTCTTGACTTCCTACTTTTGCATTCCAGTTCCCTATGATGAAAATGACATCTTTTTTGGGTGTTAGTTCTAGAAGGTCTTTAGGTTTTCATAGAACTGTTCAGCTTCAGCTTCTTCGGATTAGCGGTTGGGGCATAGACTTGGGTTACTGTGCTATTGAATATTTTGCCTTGGAAATGAACAGAGATCATTCTGTCGTTTTTGAGATTGCACCCAGGTACTGCATTTTGGACTCTTTTGTTTACTATGAGGGCTACTCCCATTTCTTCTAAGGGATTCTTGCCCACAGTAGAAGATACAATGGTCATCTGAATTAAGTTCGTTCATTCCAGTCCATTTTAGTTCACTGATTTCTAACATGTTAATGTTTACCCTTGCCATTTCCTGTTTGACCGCTTCCAATCTACCTTGATTCATGGACCTAACATTCCAGGTTCCTATGCAGTATTGTTCTTTACAACATCAGACTTTACTTCCATCACCAGTCACAGCCACAACTGGGCGTTTTTGCTTTGGCTCTGTCTCTTCATTCTTTCTGGAGTTATTTCTTCACGCTTTTCCAGTAGCATATTGGGCACCTACCGACCTGGTAGTTCATCTTTCAGTGTCATATCTTTTTGTCTTTTCATACTGTTCATGAGGTTCTCAAGGGAAGAATAAGTGAAGTGGTTTGCCATTCCCTTCTCCAGTGGACCTGGTGGCTTAGATGGTAAAGCGTCTGCCTACAATGTGGGAGACCCAGGTTCGATCTCTGGTTTGGGAAGATCCTCTGGAGAAGAAAATGGCAACCCATTCCAGAACTGTTGCCTGGAAAATCCCATGGACAGAGGAGCGTGGTAAGCTACAGTCCATGGGGTCATGAAGAGTTCCACATGACTGAGTGACTTCACTTTCTTTCTTTCTTTCTTTCTCTAGTGAACCACGTTTTGTCAGAACTCTCCACCATGACCCGTTTATCTTGGGTGGCCCTACACGGCATGGCTCATAGTTTCATTGAGTTAGACAAGGCTGTGGTCCAAGCAATCAGTTTGGTTAGTTTTCTGTGATTGTGGTTTTCATTCTGTCTGCCCTCTGATGGATGAGGAGGCTTATGGAAGCTTCTGATGGGAGAGGCTGACTGTGGGGGAAACTGGGTTTTGTTTTGATGGGCAGGGCCACGCTCAGTGAACCTTTAATCCAATTTTCTATTGCTGGGTGGGGCTGTGTTTCCTCCCTGTTGTTTGACCTGAGACCAAGCTGTGGCAAGGGTAGTGAAGATAGTGGGGACCTCCTTCTAAAGGTCTTGTGCATGCACTGTTGTATTTGGTGCCCCTGACCCCACAGCAGGCCACTGTCCACCCATGTCTCTGCCGGAGACTCCTGGACACTCACAGGCAAGCCTGGGTCAGTCTCTTCTGGAGCCATTGCTCCTTTCTCCTGGGTCCTGCTTTGCAAAAGGTTTTGTTTCTGCCCTCCAAGAGTCTGTTTTCCCAGTCCTGTGGAAGTACTGTAATCAAATCCCACTGGCCTCCAAAGTCAAATTCCCTGGGGATTCTCAGTCCCTTTGCCAGATCCCCAGGTTGGGAAGTCTGTTGTGGGTCCTAGAACTTTCTTAACAGTGCCAGAATTTATTTGGTATAATTGTTCTGCAGTGTGTGGGTCGTCTGCTTGGCAGCTCTATGGTGGGGTTAATGGAGACCTCCTCCAAGAGGCCACATGCTACGTCACCCAGATCTGCTGCACCCAGAGCCCCTGCCCATGTGGCAAGCCACTGATGACCCGTGCCTCCATGGGAGACGCTCAACACTCAAAGGCAGGTCTAGCTCAGTCTCTGTGGGGTCTGGGTCCTGGCAGGCACAAGGCTTTGTTTAAGCCCTCTGAGCTTCTCTGGTGGGTATAGAGTTTGATTCTAAATGTGATATTGCCCCTCCTATTGTCTTGCTGGGGCTTCGCCTTTGCCTTTGGCATGGGGTATCTTCTTCTTTTTTTTTTAACTACAGCTAGTAATTGACTGAAAAGGCTGAAAACAAGCTTCGTTCACAACCTCCAGGTGAGGTGACCATGAAACTTGATGAAGAATACATGCTTACTTGATATGACTCTTCTGAAAGAAGAACATACTGAGTGAGGTAGAACTCTCCAAAGTGGCTTCAAATGTTTTTAGTTTCCTCTCAAACTTCTGCTGCAATGTACAATTTATTTACAGCAAACAGATAGCCAACTACTACTGTTTATGATAGCAGACCTCCTTTGAGTTTAAAGACCTCAGTAGGTACTGAAACTGAGCTGCCTGCCCTTAAGAATTTAGGTTAAATGGATTATATTGTCAGTTGGGAATGACCTAAGGGAACCATTGCCCAGTAAGCTGTTTTCGCACCCACAACTGGAGTGGGCTGTTAGTATTAACTGGAACATATCTCAAGATAAATCTATTTCTTAAACCTTAAGGGTTTATAGGATCAATTTACATCTAGAAATTGTAATTGGTTGAGTGCCTATAATGTACCAGACTCAGTTAAGACCTTTGTGTATATTATCACATTTGCTGTTGTTCAGTTACTAAGTTGTGTCTGACTGTTTGTGACTCCATGGACTGTAGCACACCAGGTTACCCTGTCCTTCACTATCTCCTGGAGTTTGCTCAAACTCATGTCCATTGAGTCAGTGATGCCATCCAACCATCTCATTCTCTGTCATCCACTTCTCCTCTTGCTCTCAATCTGCACTTGCCCAAAATGGTGCTGCTAAGCTGCAAAGTCTCTTCAGCGGTGTCTGACTCTGTGTGACCCCATAGACGGCAGCCCACCAGGCTTCCCTGTCCCGGGGACTCGCCAGGCAAGAACACTGGAGTGGGTTGCCATTTCCTTCTCTAATGCATGAAAGTGAAAAGTAAAAGGGAAGTCGCTCAGTCGTGTCTGACTCCTAGCAACCCCATGGACTGCAGTCTACCAGGCTCCTCCGTCCATGGGATTTTCCAGGCAAGAGCACTGGAGTGGGGTGCCATCGCCTTCTCCGAAATGGTAGTTGGTTTTAAATGACTAGATCTGAAATTTGCTGTTCTTATCATGTCACTTCTTTCTCTCAGTTTTTTTTGGTAATAGGCATAGCCCCATTACTTTATGTTGGGTGACTATGCATTACTTTTCAATTTGATCAATATTGCCTACAAAGTGTCACCTCTGATCAGCTACTGAATCCTGATAACTGCTGGAAATGAATGCTGACACCTGTGACCTACGTGATCCCTCTGTTACTACGTTCTGACTAGTTGATGTAATATGACAAACATTTTATAAGGAACCCAATAGATTGTATTTTGTTTAAGTAAATGAATTCTGAATGCAGTTTAGTGAATTCTGCAAAAGAAACAACACCAAACAAGTTCCTCTCTCTCCCCAACTTAAAAAAAAACAGTTGCATACACACCAACAATTTACACAGACCACACCCGGCCAGTGAACTAGGAGCATGCACACATGCGGCATTCTTGTGTCAGGCTGCGAGGGCATTTGATGTGTTCTCGCAAGGCCTTGGCACATGCAAAACATAACCAGCACTTACATGGCTCAGTGCAGAACCTCCTCGAAGGCAGAGGAGAGAAAAAGAACATTAGGCGTGAGCAGGCGTGCTGCAATAATGCGTTATTTTCACTCCTGTGAATGCTTCTTGGTGCTTTGTCCCATTTTGTTTCTCTACTTACATGCTGTCTTGATGAAGGACTGCAGTTGGAAGGCCTGTGTATTCTTCTGCTTACTCCTTCCTGCCTCAAGACATGCTTCCCAATAGGTAAAATAGGACACTGAATGGGGAGCTCCAATTCTCCTAGCTGGTAATTCTCCCCATCTAACAAATCAAATTTTCCTTGAGCAGATTCCATGGGGGCTGTCTTAAATGCTCCATATTGATAGGACATTGGAGAAGTGTTTCTTTTTATTTCCTTCTGGTCCCTGCCATCTTTTCCCATCATTCAAGGAAGAATAGAGAAAAAGCAAAAACAGAAACAGAGTAGGGCAAGACAGGAATTTTCAGTGTTTTCTAAAGTGCTGTGTATCTCTGCAATTAGGACAACCTTTTGAAACTTAAAAAAAAAACCCCTTAATTAGGACTGACCTCATCTGAGGAGCTGTAGCAGCCCAGTCCTGTCCTCCGTAGGCCTTGGCAGCTAAGGTGAGTAGGGCTCTCTCTCTTTCCCATAGCTCTGCTCAGAAAGCTGCCAGAGAGCTCTCAGGCAGTATCAGCAGACAGGAAGTGGGGTGGGAGTGAGTGGGGTCTCCACCCATTAGCAGCTGCTTAAGTAGTAGGCAGGGGAGCTTTTCTACAGAGAAATTCAGGTCAGCAGATCCTCTATACCAATTTATACCACATGCTACCCAGTTGTGGAAGTGAATTCAAATGCTAAGAAAGGACCTGAACTGCCAATCTCCTTATTTTTTTTCCTACCTTCGGCTTGGCACCCAAAGGAATAAAAGAAGAACAGTTGGACTTGGTGGTTTAAAGGGAATTATTAGGCAACTGGAAGGAAGTGAAGGCAGCACAGACCAAGGGAAGCTGTCTTCATGGAACATCATGTACGAGTGATTAAATGTCAAGACCCATCATTGTCCAAGTGGTGACGTCTACACAGGTTTAGTAACCCGATCATTCAGATTTAACCAAAAGACAAGCTTGACAGAGTATCAGAATCTTTGGGGGAAGGCAGTGGGTGGAGTAGGGAATGGAGTGAAGTAATTTTGAAAAAATGATTTCATAATTCTTTTTTAAAAAAGCACAACAATATTATCACCTCAGTGGTTTTTCTTTTTGTTGCAGTCTATTCTAGTAACATGTGAAATAGAGCTTTTGCCAAAAGTAGAGAAAATATGTCCAAATAAGTCATTATACATT
Organism: Neotragus moschatus; assembly: GCA_006410615.1. Classification (NCBI taxonomy): domain Eukaryota; kingdom Metazoa; phylum Chordata; class Mammalia; order Artiodactyla; family Bovidae; genus Neotragus; species Neotragus moschatus. Next base: position 1,918,027 of record SJYA01002750.1, read on the forward strand.
TCATTACAGCTCTAAAATAAAAATGTCTAAACATGTTTGTCCATCAGATGTTAGTGCTTTTTTGTTAGCACTTTCCTGTGGAAGAAATTTGACTTTTTCTTATGCTACTTCCTTAACAATAAGCTAGTATGGCTTTAACAAGTGGCTAGGAGAAGTGTTCATAATTTTATACTATGTACTGAAAAATAATTTTTTATATTCCCTCAACAATAGGAAAATGTTAAATGCTTACCTCTGTAAATTTGTTCCGATTGGCTTGCAAGCCAACTTTTACTACCTCAAAAGGGTTGACCACGATGGCTTCTGTTAGTCCAGATCCCAGTCCAGCAGCGGCAAATGTCTAGAAAAATTAAGTCAGTCAATACTTTAAAACAAGTTATCATGTGTATGAGGTTAAACATCTTACTCATTACACTATGCAGCTGAATGTTATAATGAGAATGGAGAAAGTCACATAAAGGCACCATATACCATTACTAAACAGCTTTAGATCTTGATTCGATGCTGACAATTCGTGAAGCAGAAATTACAGAAGCCACAAACCACATCCTAACAATTCAAAATAAAACGTCAAAGCCCCATCAACAATGACTTTGTCCTTTAATGGAAAGCAAGGTTGTTTTATGTATTTAAGGTGGATACGAAAACATCTGCACGTGTAACAACTAAGAGTTTGACTTAGTAAAAAGAGAGCTTCGGTTTTAAACAACTGCTTAAATACATTTAGCGAGCATATAAAAAATTCAAGGAGCAGAACCAGAAATAAAATGTTTATAAAAAGCTAAATTTCAGGTAACCAAAGAGTATAGCTGAAAATATTTAAATATATAGCCACATTCTTAGAGTCACTATTCTAGGAAGTTAAGATACAAAAAATCATTTAAAAATTCTTCCTTTATCTGTTTTTTTAAAAATTGAGCCCTATTCTTCCAGACCTAGAAGCTGAGGGATAAAGGTCAAGGTCAGAAATTGCTAGGTTGTCTTGAAGGGTTCAAATAAAATCTAGAACATTCAGCAAAAGGTAACTGTGTCTCGGGTTATTTTCTACCTGTTAAGAATTTCTGCACTAGGAAAGAACAACTTTTAGAATTTTCTTCTGAATAGAATACTGAAGGGTTTTTTTCCAGAAACTTAAATAACTACAACTATTAAAACACACACAACTTGGCAGGAAAACAAAATAAAACAAAGTTTCAAGGCTTCAAACAGATGCTGGAAAAAATAATTCTTTAGTGCTGAAGTTCTAACTCCAGAGGAAGTTATACTATATACAATTAGGAGAAGAAAAAAGGCAATGAAGAGTAAAGAACAGAAGCTCTTATTAGGAGTCTGTAATAGGAGACTAAAAGAGAAAAGGGAGAAAACAATGTTCTATATCCTTAGAAGGGGAGGCAGGATGGAACCAGGGCAGGATCCAGAGCCAGGGGGTCTGGGTTTAGGTTGTGATCCTGCCATCTTATTGGCTGTGTGACCAAAGCTGCCACGTACAGTAGTTTACGCACAAAGGTGCATGTGGAGGCTGAAATCACCCTGCACCCTGTTTGCTAAGTGGGAGTTCTGGAAAGCCATTAGTCAGCAGAAAGGAGCACCTTTTCATAATTCACACAAAAACACCATGTGTGTCAGCTGCAACTCTATATAAATAACTGAATCTTTTAAAGACAGTGTGGTACACACAATGGAATATGACTCAGCCATTAAAAAGAATGAAATAATGCCATTTGCAAGAACATGGATGGACCTGGAAATTACTACTAAGTGAAATGTGTCAAAAAAGACAAATCTCATAGGATATCACTTATTTTTGGAATCTAAAAAAAAAAAGTGACACAAATGAACTTATTTATGAAACAGAAACAGATTCACATACTTCAAGAACAAACATTATTACCAGAGGGGAAGGGAGGTGGGGAGGGATAACTTGGGGGTTTGGGATTGACATGTACACATTATTATATTTAAAATAAAATGCCTATTCATGAAAAAAAAAAACAATGAATTTTTTATGCCACAGTTTTCTCATCTGTAAAATGGAGAAAAAATTATCTAATCTTTGTATTTAATAAGATTATTATGAAGGTCAAAATCATGTGTGAAAGCCTCTTGTAAATTGCTGTTACTATTGCACAAAGAGGAAGAACAAGATTTTACACAGATTTCAGGAGAGAATAACTAACAATGTTTTCTTTTAATGCCCCTTCATCACAATTTTAAACATATCTGTGTAGGGTAACAGACCAAATATTTTATTCATTTATCTCAGACTCCCATCATGGAAGCCAAAAGCAGAAGAAAAAGAAAAATGCTAGTCCCAAACTCTTCTGACTGAAAAAAGCTAAAATCCAGATGTTCAGGTTTTTATTACTACATGCAACCTTCCAAGTAATTCACTTTTTTGTTCTTCTATAAAACTCAGCTCCATTTGCTGTCAGAACTAGTGTTCAGCAGTCCCTTGTCAAAAGAATTGATCAGCTATCAACATATCGTGTTACTCAGGTTGTTCCAGAGACAGGGCTAACTGTCAGGTTCCCAGCCTCCCAGGCTTTTCATGGGAGAGCACCAAGGGACATTTAACGGCTGTTTAAGTGTCTAGCTGTATCAAAGAGAAACTGAAACAAATGAGTTCAAGGAAAGAGAAAAACTGTATACAGTTTGCATGAATTCAGTGAGAGGATCTGGAGTGGCCAAATGCTTTTCTTTTTGAGTTACCAAGAAAGAAGCATGGTCTCTCACATGGTACAGATGCTCTACCCAGGAACACCCAGCTGACCCTCTGGAAACCATCCTCTTTTTAACAAGATGTTTCCAAAGTGAAGGGAGACATTCAGGGGAGACACTGAGGAATTAATTAATTTTAGGACTCATGCTACCACTTCTCCTTCCATGAGAGGCCTCCTCACAGCCCCCTTGTTTAAGCAGGAGCCTGGACCAGAGGTTTCCTGGTAGTAACACAAAGCAACACTATTGGGTTTCTTAACTGGAGCCTTCCTAGAAAGGGAGCATGTATGATTTTTTTTTTAAAAAACAGAAGCTAATTCTTAATCAGTCTTTGGTGGTGTTTAGTTGCTCAGTAGTGTCTGACTATTTTGTGACCCCACAGACTGTAGCCTGCCAGGCTCCTCTGTCCATGGGATTTCCCAGGCAAGAATACTGGAGTGGGTTGCCATTTCCTTCTCCAGGGGATCTTCCAGACCCAGGGGTAGAACCTGCGTCTCCTACATTGCAAGTGGATTCTTTACTGGTGAGCCACCAGGGAAGCCCAGTGAATTACCAGCGGTAAAGAATCCCCCTGCAATGCAGAAGTTGTGGGAGGCACAGTTTTGAATTCCTGGATCCAGACGATCCCCTGGAGGGAGAACATGGCAACCCACTCCAGTATTCCTGCCTGGAGAATCCCATGGACAGAGGAGCCTGGTGGGCTAGGATCCATCGGGTTGCCAAGAGTTAGACGCTGAAGCGACTGAGCATGCAAAGTAATTAACGAGCTGAAGCTCAGAATGCTGCCCCTTTGGGTGAGTTCTGAGGTGCATTCCATCAGGTAAACTGGAGGATGGAAGGTACATTGTAAGGTACATTCGTAGAGGTTGGAAAGCACATTGTCACTTGGAGGGCCAAGGTAGATTTAGTTTAGTTTGGTCTTGTTTTGCAGATCTTGAGGAGAAATTATTGCACCGGCTCTTTCTGGGGCTCTTGCTGCACTCATACTGATACAACATACTTGGCAATATAATTTAACTTGTTTTGTGAAAAGCAACAAAATCACTAAGAAAGAAAGGAGTGGTATCTACAAATGTTCAAATCACCAAATGACTTTTACGTCATAGTTGATCTGACACTGTAAGATCACTATTCTCCCCAACTATAAAAGGCCCCTCAGTGTGCATCTGACCACAGAGTGACCTGAAGTCCTATACTTACTACGGCTTGAGCAAAAGCTGGAAAAGGGACCTGTTAGGAAATAATTTTAGGTACATTGACTTTCACATAAATAGATATGTGTAATATATATGTAAACACATGCATTTTTGGGGGTTTAAAGGAGTCTTTGACAAATGTACCCTTTATTTTATATTCTTGACCATATCTCATATGGGCCTTTCCACACATATCATTATTGTCATAAATTCATCACTGGGAGCTATAAAATAGCCAAATTGTGAGTTATTAGGAAGATGGCTTTCAACAAGTAGCTGAACATTGAATAACTCAGATTCATATTTTAGTAGCTGAGCTTGGGAATCAAAAGGGTTTTTGTTTCCAGATTTTGCTTTATGAAATAACACACACACTTAAGTATAATAAATACTCTCACTTACCAGTGCTGGTGACAGTGACACATATCCAAGCAATTTCTTGTACTGCTCAAAGGTGAAAAACTGTGAAACAGAACCAAACTCAGGGATTTATAACAATTTCCTGCAAGAAACCTTTAAATTGACTCAAATTTCTTTAGTAAATCATTATATTCACTAGTAACTTAAAAAATGATAAACCATCGAACACAGTTTTTAATCGGGTAGTTGCTATTGAATCTTACTTGAACATTCACATTTTTAAATGCAGCTATAATAACCTACAGAAGAGCTGATGGAATCCTTTATAGCAGTAAATGAACCATACAGCTGCCATTTACCATGACCATTTGCAGTTTCCCTAGACATCAATAGACTTCTTTTTTATGGCAGTGATTCAAAATTATAGGCATAGAGGCCCGAAGTCTTCGGTGTCCTATGCTTTCTCTATGACCTGCTTTCCCAGTGAGTGCCCAATTTTCTAACTCCCTTATAAAAGACACCCACTTCTCGGCTGTAACTCGCATTTATGTTGCTGTGTATCTCTACTGTTCCATGGGATTTCTAAACACTCAATAATGATGAAGATGAAACGATAAACTAGGAAAGGACTCAACAAGGACACATCTAATCTGTGTAAAACTGTCCTCAATCTGAAAGTAAAGTAAAACTGTCCTCAATCTGAATGAAGAAAGATAGCTGTTTAATCTTCCCTTTAAAATCTGATGATGATGATGAAGATTTTGTTGGTTCTTTCAATAGCTGATGTTTAATATAATTTTCTCGGTGAAGGAATTTCTATGGAGGCAAATCTAATCAGTCACTTTATATCAGTTCAGTTCAGTTCAGTCGCTCAGTTGTGTCCGACTCTTTGCGACCCCATGAATCGCAGGGCCTGGACAGGCCTCCCTGTCCAGGCCTCCCTGTCCATCACCAACTCCCGGAGTTCACTCAGACTCATGCCCATCGAGTCAGTGATGCCATCCAGCCATCTCATCCTCTGTCATCCCCTTTTCCTCCTTCCCCCAATCCCTCCCAGCATCAGAGTCTTTTCCAATGAATCAACTCTTTACATGAGGTGGCCAAAGTACTGAAGTTTCAGCTTTAGCATCAGTCCTTCCAAAGAAATCCCAGGTCTGATCTCCTTCAGAATGGACTGGTTGGATCTCCTTGCAGTCCAAGGGACTCTCAAGAGTCTTCTCCAACACCCCATAATACGCCCCAAATAATTTTTTTCCCTCTCTTTCTATGCTATGCATTTTGGACAACAATCTGGTTGAACATGATATGCTTTGCTCGTGGATTCTCTGTTAGGTACCCTGCCAAAATCACCAATAAAACACACTCTTAGGTCCTGCTAGGGTCTGATTCTCAAGACTACAGAAATGGCATGGGCCTTTTATGGTCTTAAATGTCTTCTACTTTATTACTTTATAACCCAGTACAATGGAGCAAGAAAAAAATGTAGATTTGAAAGCCAGATAATATTCTATTGTTAGAAAGAGGTAGTTACATGTAGACATGGCTCTCATGAATCTTTGGGCAGTTCAAGGGTCTTTACGTCATCAGACAGACAGATTCTTTTAAAGACTCAGGAATGATTTTTGTGCTATGGTCCTTTAGATCACCTATGGATGTAGACTTCCATAGAGCAAGAATTCATTCTTTCACTGATTTGACAAATATTTCTTGGTTCATGCGCTGGGGATACAGCATAAACAAGGAGAAACTCCTGCCTTCTTGGTAATAACCATCTACTGGATGGTAATAACCTGGAAATTATCCTGATATTCAACTAGTAACACCAGGAGCCACCACAGTTTTGATGAGAGATGTACTAGAAGTGATTAAAAGGAAAATGGTTTATGGTCTTGGGTTCAAAAAATAATTTAGGTTTTTCTCTCTTCTCATGGTCATCATCATAACAATTTTCTGATAATCACTTTATGTGGATTTTGACATGAGCAGTCCTAGGTTTGAATCTTGACTTAGCTCTGGAAGCATAGCTTGACCTTTTGACCTTGAGGACACAAGACTTCACTTCTAGAGTAGTCCTTAAATAAGAGAACTTGAGGAAGATTTCTTGACAGTCCCGGCACACAGGAGACTTTCAGATAATCTTAGTTTCCATTTCCTTTCTTCACTTTGGGACTAAAGGAACCATAGATCCCTTATTGACATGGATCATTCACAAGAGCCTGCTGTGGTCCAGGAAACATGTTAAGGCCTTTGCACATGCTACTGCATTTAATCCATATGACAGGTTATAGTGCAATCATGATTCCCATTTGTAGATATCTGTCCTGCAGCTAGGGAGTCAAAGGATTGAGGTTTCTCACTACGTCTGACTCCAAAGCCTGAGTTTGCTCTCAACCACTATACTGTACTACTCACTGCTGAGCCATGATTTTTAGTAGTTTGGGAAGAGATTCTCTGTGCTAGAATTTTCTTCCTGCTGAAATCTTCTTGCCTTCCCCGACCCTGGAAGCTGAGTTCCTTAAGGCAGAAGATTTCAAATTTATTTTTCAAAATTTAAATTTATTTTAATTGGAGGCTAATTACTTTACAATATTGTACTGGTTTTGCCATACATCAACATGAATCTGCCACGGGTGTACACGTGTTCCCCATCCTGAACCCCCCTCCCACCTCTCTTCCCATACCATCCCTCTGGGTCATCCCAGTGCACCAGCCCCGATCAGTCCTGCATCGAACCTGGACTGGCGATTCATTTCTTATATGGTATTATACATGTTTCAAAGCCATTCTCCCAAATCATCCCAGCCTCTCCCTCTCCCACAGAGTTTGACCACAATCTAAGTAAAAATTATTTACCCAACTCAGGTACATACATGCATGCTGCACACACTCACATTTATAGCTGGAACAAAACACTGCTGTAAAACACTGGTTTCCCTTCACTATGTGTAATGCATTCTTTTTCTACTCTATTGCATCAGAAATTTTTTTCTGGTGACCCACTAAATTGATTTCAGAGCTCACAGGTCATGGCCTATATTTTGGAAACCTGCTCTAAGGTGTCCATGTGAGTTCAGGAAAGTTCTGGGAGAGGATGGACCTTAAAGAATGCCTCGCTACCTTGTTCCCTTCCAGTGTGAGTATGCATTTTTTCTTTATGACTTTCTGTCATGAGAAGAAATGATAGACCAAACAGATCTTGAAGAAGTGTGGGAACATGGACTTGATGTGCTGGGCTGTGCTTAGTCGCTCAGTCATGTCTTACTCTTTGTGACCCCATGGACTGTAGCCCATCAGGCTCCTCTGTCCTTGGGGATTCTCCAGGTAAGAATGCTGGAGTGGGCTGCCATGCCCTCCTCCAGGGAATCTTCCCAATCCAGGGATAAAACCCAGGTCTCCTACACTGCAAGCTGATTCTTTACTGTCTGAGCCACCAGGGAAGCCCAGGAATACTGGACTGGGTGGCTATCCCTTCTCCAGCGGATCTTCCCAACTCAGGAATCGAACCAGGGTCTCCTGCAATGCAGACGGAATCTTTACCAGCTAAGTTGCCAGGAAATCCTGGACTTGACCTGTAACTCTAAGCAGTTCTCACAGGGAATTCCAAGTCTACACTTTGGGGCAATTCTAGGCTTTTCATTTTCCCATCTCTAAAACTGTTTAAAAAAAAAAAAGAGAGAAGCTACCACTAGCTGGTTGGCACTCATCAGCAGTCTACCTGGAAGATTTTGGTTATGACTGGGATGCCAGGTTCCTGGCAATAAAGAAGCCTCATAGATCAGTGATAAGTTGCTAATAGATTAAATCCAAAAGTAATAAACAATATATATTACATATTCTAATAAACAAATAGTGCTTTGAACTTAAAAAAAACAAACTTGTTTTAATTTCTACCTTTGCAATCAAAGTCTAAACTACTGAATATAAAATAAAACAATATCTCAAGACAGGAAAAGTAAAAATCTTTTAAAATGGATTTCCAACAATATTAAAATAATGTAATATCATTATTAGCTAAAATATTCATTCATTCAACAGATATTTATTGAATATCTCCCATTTTTAAAGTTTAAAAGATATTATACTAGACTATATTCTTAAGAACTAGTAGATTAATTGTTATTTTAATTCCTTTCTATCCAGCACTAATCCTTTATTGCCTCCATAATATTTAGTCAGAGAAGTGATAAAGTTACCCTATCACATAAAATATGAGATTACACTCTTCAAGAATGAAATTAGGAGAGTCAACATGTTGAAGGCCCAATACTTCAGCCACCTAATGTCAACAGCTACTCATTGGAAAAGACCCTGATGCTTGGAAAGATTGAGGGCAGGAGGAGAAGGGCCTGACAGAGGATGAGATGGTTGGATGGCATCACTGGAAATAGTGAAGGACAGAGGAGTCTGGAGTGCTGCAGTCCATGGCATTGCAAAGAGTTGGACATGATTTAGCAACTGAACAATAAGAACAACATGTAGTAATGTTACCTATTCAAAGTCATGCAAATGTGTACTAAAGAGTTTTGAAAACCTTTATAGTCAGTCAGGGTTTTGGGAATCTTGAGTATAAAATCTGGAATCCAAATTACTGTGGCATACATAATCTATCTAGTGGAACCTTGAAATTGGTAGTCTGGTTGGGAGAGGGGTTGGACCTGGAGGACAGGCTGTGTGGTCCCTGGAGAAGTGTCAAGCTGTGGTTGGACAGGGGAGGTGAGCACGGCTTGGCTGGGTGACCCAGCCCTCTGAAGGGTACTTTCATTGCTCACTAAACAATCTGATGATTAAGCTGACCTCCCACATCATCTGTTCTGAGAGGCAGTTACATTACAGAGAAACAGTCTGATCCATTTGGGTCATACTTTTAACAAGTAGGCCCTGAGAAGTGCCCAGAGTAGGACTGACTACTCCCCATCACAGAAGCAAACCTTTCTGGGTACCGCTCTCAATGCCCTATACACTTTGAAGCCTCCCAGTTTGGTTGGTGGTNGCAGTTACATTACAGAGAAACAGTCTGATCCATTTGGGTCATACTTTTAACAAGTAGGCCCTGAGAAGTGCCCAGAATAGGACTGACTACTCCCCATCACAGAAGCAAACCTTTCTGGGTACCGCTCTCAATGCCCTATACACTTTGAAGCCTCCCAGTTTGGTTGGTGGTAACAGGCACTATTCCCAGTGCTGTGTGACTGCCCAGCACTGTTCCCGCAAATCCTTTTGACCGCTCTTTCCAGGCCTCGCTGGTTTCCTCACGTGTGCCCTGGTCAGCGGGATACTGGAGGTGTCCCTCTGCAGATCTTAGGTGTCTCTCTTTGTGCAGATATCTCTGGTGCTCTGTCCTGTGAACTCTAGATGCCTTTCCCTCCCAGCTTCTCAGCTCTTTCTCAACCCAGGGAGTCCAATGGTTGAAGCAGTCAACTGGATTTCTCCTACGTATTCCTGAGCTGAGAACTCAAGGCAGTGAGTTGGGGCAATTTGCAGGGCACATCTCATCTGTTTTGCATCTCAGGTATGACTCTCCCTCTTTGTTTCATGTCCAGTGTCTTAAAAATATTCTGGTTTCATATATTTTGTTCATTTTCTGTTTTTGCTGTTTCAGGCAGCAGAGTAAATCTGGTCCCTGTGACTTCATCTTGGCTGGAAATGGAAGTCTCGGCCTTTCGGAAACTCTGAATAGTAGATGTGGGAATTTGGGGGAACAGGACAGGAATTCTCCTGTTATAAAGTAATAAATTTTCTTTCTGTTTCTTGTTACATGAAAGTGAAAGTGCTATTCTCTCAGTTGTGTCTGACTCTTTGTGACCACATGGACTGTAGCCCTGCAGGCTCCTCTGTCCATGAGATTCTATAGGCAAGAATACTGGAGTGGGTAGCCATTTCCTTCTCCAGGGGATCTTCCCAACTCAGAATTGAACCCGGGTCTTCTGCATTGCAGGCAGATTCTTTACCACTGAGCCATTGGGGAAGTTCCTGTTACATATGTTTCATTTATTCATCTAACATCCATGGAACATCTACTTGTAGGCACTGTGGTAAGTGTAAAGGATACGGTGGTGACAAACAGACTTTACAGTATATAATACTTTGTGAGTTCGGTTGGCATTAAGCAGTCCTTGAGAGTCTGACCATGAACTGATGGTGTTTCCAGACCTGTGATGCCCAAAACTAGATCCTGGAATCCAGCATGCAGTGCCTGCCATCTCGGAGCAACCAACTAGTCTCTTTCAGAGGTCTTCATTTCCTTTTGCTAACTGCAATACTAATTCTGTCTCTATTTGTGAAGGGGAGTTTCATTTATTTAGCATCAATGAATATTATTATTTTAATGCTGAAATTCATTTCAAAGAATAAAGTACAGACAAAAATTATCTGTTTCTAGACATTATCTATTTCTCTCTCTATACATATATGTATATATACATAATTTCAGAGACCATATATACATATGTATACATGTGTGTATATATCTATGGCCTGAATATTTTTTCAAAGTAAACTGTGATGGCATACAATGAAGCAGTTTATGATGTATGAAATCACTGCAATCAGATGATCATTTTCCTCACAAATCCTAAGATAAATATCTATGAAAGGAATGTTTTCATAAATTGTGTTGAAAAACTAGTGCTATCCATCTGGCAAAGATACACTTAACTCGAAGTCATACTTAAAAAGCCAACGTACTTACCATATGTCTCAATAATTTTAAGGTAAAATATACTTGAAACAAGATGTCTGGGACACATACACCACATCCAGTTGCCCAAAAGTTCATCTGTTAACCATTGTTCTGGCAGGGAGCATTGTTTCTTTAAAGTAGAGACTAGCTCAGTTTTGTAAAGCTCAATTTTTTTTTTCTTCCATAAAAGACTGCTCAACATTGATAAACGTTAATCCTCTAAAAGCTTAAATTGTCTCCAACATATAGTATCAAGGAAAAATATTCCAGGAAAAACTATAATTACAGTTTACTTTATTTATACATGTAAAACTCTGAACAAATGAATATATTATTCCGTGGAGACAAACTGACTTTCCTTGAACAGGAAGTATGCTCTGTTTGTTTACTTGGGCAATCTTTTATCAAGTGAAGCCATTTCATAATTCAGTTCAGCCCTCTTGTGTACTTTGGTGAACTTTTTCCAGATTCTCAATTGAGATTCAGATCCTTATAATGAAATTTGTATTGAAGTAATAATATAGAATCAAAAAAAATTATGGCAATGAAGAGGTGAATTTATAGAGGAAAAACATTTTAAAGCTTTGCTTTCTGCACTCTAGACTGGAATTAAATCCGATTACATCTCCATTGTCACGTGAGTAAAACTTTGGTGTCTGTGTATATATGTTGTTTTTTTTTTTTTAATCATAATTTTTAACCCAGTCATCTTGATTAACCGAGTATAAGCATATAAGCTGCTTTTTCTTACCTTTCAGGAATGTTGGGAATACAAATTGAGTAATGTGTGAGAAAAAAGCTTTCTGTCATCAGTTGGAAAGGAAGTCTTTAAGTTTACGTTATCTTTATTATGGAAAGACAAAGCTGTATTTGATGATGGCAGTGGTGTGGGGGAGGGGGCAATGCCATCAGAGTCACTGTGATCAGGACTTCTGTCTGAAAGAACTTAGAAAAAAGCATGATCGGATTTATTTCTTTTTCCTTTGAAGGTCCTGCTAGATCAGGAGGCTTCCCCAGTGGCTCAGCTGGTAAAGAATCTGCCTGCATTGTGGGAGACCTGGGTTCGATCCCTGGATTGGGAAGATCCCCTGGAGAAGGGAACAGCTATCCACTCCAGTATTCTGACCTGGAGAATTCCATGGTCTATACAGTCCATGGGGTCACAAACAGTAGGACACGACTGAGTGACTTTCACTTTCACTTTCTCGTGGAGGTCCTGCTAGATCTCCATGTTCATATCCAGATACTGAACCAGCAAGGAGTACATAAACCTCCACAGGAGGGACTTCCCTGGCAGTCCAGTGGTTAAGACTTCACGTTTCAATGCAGGGGTTGTGAGTTTGATTCCTGGTCAGGGAGTTAAGATCCCACATGCCTTGTGGCCAAAACACCAAAACAGGAAACAGAAGCAATATTGTAACAGATCCAGTACTTTTAAAATCAGTTCAGTTCAGTCACTCAGTCGTATCTGACTCTTTGCGACCCCATGAATCACAGCACACCAGGCCTCCCTGTCCATCACCAACTCCCGGAGTTCATTCAGACTCACGCCCATCGAGTCAGTGATGCCATCCAGCCATCTCATCCTCTGTCATCCCCTTCTCCTCCTGCCCTCAATCCCTCCCAGCATNAAAACTCCAAGCTCTTTTGTGCCTGCTGTGGTTTGATTACATGAATTTCATTTACCACTGTGCTTTCTGTGTAATTTCACCATTAGAAGGGAATGCTTTTACCTAGAGAAAGAAATCCACAAACCAATATAGCAATATTTGAGATAATGACCAAGTCTAATTGTGATAAAAAATATGATTTTTATATAAAAATTTTAGTATTTCACATTTAATTCCCATTAATGTCCCATAGCTCATTGTGGGATGTGCTAATGCTGAAGCACTAAGCCCATTTTCACTTGATGGGAAGGCATATGTTGCCTACCTTTACTGCTCTTTTTGGTGTTTCAGCCAAAATGGGTGGTAGAATCCCCTTGTAAAAACCGAACAACCTATTGGAGAAAGGAAAAGATTTATGTAAGTAAGGAGGGCTTCCCAGGTGGCACGGTCTCCTGCCAATGCAGGAGATGCAAGAGATGCAGGTTCAATCCCTGGGTCAGGAGGATCCCCTGGAAGAGGAAATGGCAACTCCCTCCAGTGTTCTTGCCTGGAAAATTCCATGGACAGAGGAGCCTGGCAGGCTACAGTCCATGGGGCTGCAAACAGCTGGACATGACTGAGTGACTATGCAAACACACACATATAAGGAAGGGAATTAGGATGGATAAGGCAACTTATCTTAAAGTATTCCCAACTATTCAATATAGCTCATCAGTCACGAAATCTTCCTTTGTTTTAATGCTAAAGTGGAGAGACTACGAATTCTACATTTATATGTTCTATGTCATTCAGAAGAGGGATAAATGATGCTGAGACTGGAACCCCTTGGGTAAGCTGCTAAAGATAATCATGAGTTGTACCTTAAAGATAAACTCAACCCTCCATAATCTAAGGAATCTTTATTTTCTAAGTTGTGTGGTTGGTAGCCTTGAGCTCTCTACCATCTTGTATCTCTTCCCTGTGGTTACCAAATGAAGTTGAGGCTATGCCTGAACCCATTAGACTAAAACTTCAGAGGCTAACCAGGTGATGAAACCCTCAATTTTAGCTTTACTCACATAGGGGAAACTAACAAACTATATGGCTGTGGAACTAGGGCTCCTAGCTCTGTCCCAAATCAGTCATACTTTTTTTAACTTCCTTGATGGAGATGAAAGAGGGTCAGGGAGGGCTAATTACAGAGACATGTTCCTGGCAGTAGAAGTATCAAACTTTCCTGGAGATGGTGCCTGCACGCTCAGTTGTGTCTGACTCTGTGACCCTATGGACTGGAGCTCATCAAACTCTCCTGCTGATGCGCAGTCTCATAGGGCATGGGACAGTGGTTGTTTTCAATATTGACATGTCATATATTCAGACATTTTTAGGAAAAAAAAAGAATGAGTGCCATAGGCCTATAAGTTTTATAAAAAGTCACCATTTATTTCTCATAAAAACTTAAGATTCAAAATCTTAAATTTGTCTCCCCTAGGATCTTTACACACTCATATACACATATATATGCTATGAGGGTATGAAAGTGAAAGTCACTTAGTCAGTGTCTAACTCTTTGTGACCCTATGGACTATACAGTCCATAGAATTCTCTAGGCCAGAACACTGGAGTGAGTAGCCTTTCCTCGAGGGGATCTTCCAAACCCAGGGATCGAACCCAGGTCTCCCACACTGCACATGGATTCTTTACCAGCTGAGCCACAAGGGAAGCCCAAGAATATTGGAATGAGCAGCCTATCCCTTCTCCAGCGGATCTTCCCAACCCAGGAATTGAACCAGGGTCTCCTGCACTGCAGGTGGATTCTTCATAAACTGAATCATCATGAGGGTATAGTGTAAATATATATATATATATAGTACGAAAATATTTCAATAGGAAAGAATATTATGCATCATTTTCTGAGATAATCAATTCCTCTGGTGAACCGGTAAGTGGATACAGATAAAGGTAGGACTCAATCAGTCTCTATTTTAGGATAGCCACTTAATATTCTAGAGAAGGCTGGACTCTGATTAACTCATCAAACTTCACTCCAGCCCTTAAGTTGGGTTCTGCTTCTAGCTGTGCTCTGGAACAAAAAAGTTAAGAGTTTATTCAGACTAACCCACTGTGGGACTCAAACCAAGATGGCAACCTCTTGCTCTTCCTCAACACACTGGCTTACACAGCGCCTTCCAATGAAGGGAGAAAAAGGCTCGTCTTACAGCTTCTGATTGTTAGTCCCTTGAGGGCTGGAGTTCCCTACAGTGCTTACCCCAGAGTCTTGTGTGTATGTGTGCGTGTCTGCATGTGTGTGTGTAAACAGGACACAAATATTTGTTAAGCTTACAGATTTTATGAAGAGAAAGAAAGGAACCAGATGATCCCTTAATGTGGGCTTTCTCTGCCTGCTGTTTCCGACTTAATGAATAGCACTAGCATTTGTGTTAACATAAAGGAAGGAAAGCAGACGTGCTTTGAAGAACTATGGGAATTCATGAATTCCCCACTTCCTTTCCATTTCAACTACTGAGGCCTGAAATTTACTTATAAACTTTTAATACGCTTTCTAATTTGAATTTCATTATAAATTATTATATAATTTTCAGCATGAGAATGACTCTGCCTAGGTTTGATCTTCCTAAAAGATAAATGTGATTTTCTTGAATAGAAGTTCTATAATTATAATAAAAGACATTATTAGTTCTTTTCTTTTTGTGCTGCTTTTTTCACACCTGGAAGATTATGCCTAGTTATAGGGGGTGGGCAGGAATGAAGAAGAACATTTAAGTAAAGAAAGCTTCTGGAACAGACTGCCCTATTACTAGAGGTACTTGAAATCCCATGCAACAGAGAACAGATATAGGACAAACAGTAGCTCAGCTGGAGAAGAAAGATCTTAGGGACAACATCTGATGAATCTTTTGAAAAGTGAGGATGTAGGAAACAGATTAGACTTTTCTGTTTGTTTCCAGGTAGTAGAACTAGGGCCAACAGGTAGAAGCAACAGAGAAAGACACATTTTGGGCTCAGTAGGAGCTTGATACAAGGAAGTGCTTCTAACAGTCAGACCTATCTAAACATAGACTGGACTCTCCTGAAAAGTGGTGTGTTCCCTTTGGAATGTGGCCAAATAGTGTGGATGACCACTCATCATGGATGCCAGAGATGGATGTACACAACCATGCAAGGACTTGATGTGTCTCAAGGTTCGTTTACTCCAATCCTCAGATTTTGTTATTCTAAGAGAAAGAACAAAAAGACACAGAACAGCACCTTTCTGAAAACAGACACTCTGCGTTACTTTAAACTTTTGCCTAAAGTGGAGCACTACTTTGCTGAAAGAGGACAGAAGTCTTATAAGCAACGCAGAAGGTCTTCATTTTAAAAATGATGAAAGAAAATATTAAAAAGAGGTGTAAGGCAGAAAGGAACAGAGGCAGTTGGTATAACCATAAGGGTTTAATCTGCAAAGAGCTGGGAGGTCCAGAGCCCTCTGCTCCATGTTGGTGATGCTTCTGTGTGCCCTCTCTCTGCTCTGCTCTTTCATATGCAGTCACCCCCTGCTCCCTCATGAGCTCCAGCCAGCTCGTCATCTTGAACTCTCTAACGGTGAATGAACAGCTTTAATGGGAAATTCTCAAGGACCATAGGCAGCATTTGCTGATAAATGAGAAGTGAGTATCGTCTACTTCCTTGCATTATTTTTACGGTATATCCATGCAATAGTGGGTATCTATGGAATAGCCAGGCTGGCAACTCTTCTGTTGAGAACTGTCCCACCCAATTTTTTTAAACTACTAAGCTAAGCTAAGCTAAGCCAAGTTGCTTCAGTCGTGTCCGACTCTGTGCAACCCCACAGACAGCAGCCCACCAAGCTCCACCATCCCTGGGATTCTCCAAGTAAGAACACTGGAGTGGGTTGCCATTTCCTTCTCCAATGCATGAAAGTGAAAAATGAAAGTGAAGTCATTCAGTCCTGTCCGACTCTTGGCAACCCCATGGACTGCAGCCCACCAGGCTCCTCTGTCCATGGGATTTTCCAGGCAAGAGTACTGGAGTAGGGTGCCATTGCCTTCTCTGTTTAAACTACTGGAACCCATATATTAGTATAATATGATACTGCTTGTAGGCAGTGGTTGATCGGGCAACTTGCTGAATGGATCCAAATGGTACTCCATTTCTTTGTCCCTGTTAATCTGATCCAAGTAGAGTTTTTCTCCAGGATTTTGGAACTGGAACTGAAAAGGTCAGCCTTGCTCTGTGTGGTTGAAGTTCTAAGATAATAAAGCTAGACTATTAACAGTAGTCATGTTTTCTGTCATTCAGGGAAAGTCACTCTGCAGTGATAAGAAAGAAGGAAGCTGTCATTCAGGAGAATAAACAAGCAAGATGCAGAAGTTCTGGTACTGTAAGTGTGATTCTGTGGCCAGGACTTCTTTAAGCCTCGTTACATCTTGACCCTTCTTGAATACTGACATTTCCCTTTGCTTTTGATTCTTTGAGATACCCAGTAATATCTATGATAAATTCCTTTATTTACTTACAAACCAAAGTCCTGGATCCAGAAATTGGCCTCTACAGTCAAAGTGACTGTTGTTGTTCCTCCTTACTGTGGCTTCTCCTGTGAAGAGCCTTTGGTCAGGTAAGAGCGGCACTTGGGCCAATTCAAAGAGTCACACCCAAAATGTGAGCAAGAATGCAAATCAAAACTACAACGAGCTACCACCTCACACCAGTCAGAATGGCCATCATTAACAAGTCTACAAATAACAAATGTTGGAAAGGATGTGGAGGAAAGGGAATTGGTGGGGATGTAAATTTGCACAGCAATTATGGAAAACAGTATGAAGGTTCCTCAAAAAAATAAAGATAGAGTTGCCATATGATCCAGCAGTATATCCAGACATAGCTATAATTTGAAAAGATACATGCACCCCTATGTTCATAGCAGCACTATTTATAATAGCCAAGGCATGGGGACAGCCTAAATGTCCATCAGTGGATGAACGGATAAGGAAGATGTGGTACATATACAATGGGATATTATTCAGTCACAAAAAAGGATGAAATAATGCCATTTGCAGCTATATGGATGGACCCAGAGATGATCATGCTAAGTGAGGTAAATCAGAAAGAGAAAGACAAATACCATATGAGACTATTTACATGGAGTTGAAAATATGACACAAATGAACATATCTATGAAATGGAAACAGACTCATAGACAAAGAAAACAGACTTGTGGTTGCCAAAGGGGAAAGCGGGTAAGGAACGGAAGCCCTGGGAGCTTGGGATTAGCAGACGCAACTGCATATAAAGGATGGATAAACAACATCTCACTGTGTAGCACTGTATTCAATATCCTGTGATAAGCAAGAATGGAAAAGAATAAGAAAACAAATATATGTAACTCAGTCACTACGCTGTACAGTAGAAAAGTAAAACCACTATACTTCAACAATTTCTTTTTTAAGTCTGAGCAAGAGAATGTGGGCAAGGCCTTAAGCTGCTGACTTACTTTTTTGACTTGATTGATAATTACTGGAAGTTTTCCTAGTGTAAAAGTATGACATACAGATTCTAAAAAACAAAAAGGACTGGTAACGTCTTATGAAGAAGATACTCTTTTTGGCTAAAAAACTGATGTTTATACTCACATGCACTGTTCATTGTGCCAATTTTTTTTTTTCCATGCTCATGTAGTCTTGGTTTGAAATACAGGGCACGTAGCTTATCAGGACAATAAGCAAGGAAGTTAAGAGATTTGCAACACTCATATCAACGTGCTTCGACCTGCTTACCTCTCAAGAACCAGATTGACACATTTCGTCTACTCCCTGAATGAATGGAAAGTGAAATTCTAATGTCTGCTGAGAAGACAGTAAAGCCACTACTGTGGTTTTAAGTTTTGACCCATATTAAGCCACCTGGGGAACTCTTTGGAAGAGACACAAGAACCAGTTCAAGACC
The DNA here is from genome assembly GCA_006410615.1 of Neotragus moschatus. Lineage (NCBI taxonomy): Eukaryota > Metazoa > Chordata > Mammalia > Artiodactyla > Bovidae > Neotragus > Neotragus moschatus. The sequence continues at coordinate 1,936,536 of SJYA01002750.1, forward strand.
TCCTATGAAACTGTGGTATGAACAGTATGGAAGACTTCATATTTTGTTTCTCAAAGCTGTTACTTCTAAAAATTATGAGTTTGATGTTAACTACCCTGTGTAGGAAAATGTTAACTTGGATATGTATCAACTTTTATTAATACTGTTATAAGTAAAAATAGTCAAATTTGGTGAATGCTTAATGTGGACTTGACACTCTGTTAAGAATAAATATATGAAGGCATGTGGACATATTTTAATGTCATTCAACTGTCACAACAATCCTTCCTTTGAAGCAGGAATGATTATTTTTTTCACGTTGCAGATGAACCCTGTCCTCCCAGCCTCTCGTCCTTGTCCACACTCCTCAGTGCTTGTCCACTGAGATGTAGAGGTACTGCAGTTTTTCTTAAAATAAAACTACTTTTACAAGCACATTTGAAAAGTCAAGTTATTTCTATTGCAACAATGTCTTGTCATTTCTTATTTTAGGAGAAGCAGTTAAAAATCCGATTTCTATTCCACTTTTATTCTCTTTTAAAGTCAACTGCAACATTTCCTGCATAAAACTGATAGATCTGGGCTGAGATGAACAAGACCATTTTCTGGAAAAACTTCTGGGTTGTTTCTAAAACATTTTCTAGGTGAATCAGATGAGAAAAAAACTTAGGCTCTTGGATAAATTTTTTTCCCCATAGGATACAGTTTTGCCTGTAAGACAAATATCAGGATAATTCTGTGTGGGAAAAGACAACGCAAAGTTTAGCAATATGATAAAACAATGAAATATTCATACTAAATATTAAAATAAAAAAAGTGTTGTCCAAAAAGTCAGTGGGGAGCACTTTTAGCTGTTGCCTTAACAGATACCCTCCTCAACCGTCTTTGTTCCTGGAGGTGCAGGTATTCACCATTCCCTGCACTTTGGGAAGAGAGCCCTTTGCCAGTCCAGGGGGGGAAGTTGAGTTCTTCAAGCCAGTCATGGTGGTCCCACTCCCTTCCTAGCAAGGAGGTTAAACATGGATATACAACCCAAACCTAGCCTCTTGGACCAGCAAAGAGGGAGGGATGCATGCTGGAAGTCTTGAGTTTCTGGCCTAAGGAAAAGAGTACATGGGAAGAAAAGACCCTCTTTTTCACTAGATATTGTCCACATTGCATGATATCCCTGCGTACTGCAGTCAAGTGAAATAGCACTGCCCACAAGCTGAGGATGTCCAGCAAAGAGAAAAGACCTTGATCTTGATGACATCACCGGACTGCTCAATGAACCAATCCTGGCATCCTACCTCCAGATGTCTGGTTACAGGAAATTAAAAATAAACCTTTATTTGAGCACTTTCAGTTATATCTTCTGTTAACCTACAGCTAAAAGCACTCTGATACAAATAGCTTTAACATTCTTATTTTTGAAAAAGTCCCAAATTCTTACATCATAATATAATGAAGATAGTCGTTAAATGTTAAGCAAAACACTTAGAAGGAGACTGTGAAAACCAATTTTTAAGTGTTTTTAGAATATTTCTTTCAGGAACCATATCATACACTAAAACTCTATCCCATTAGAATGATTACATATGAGAGAGCCCCCATCCCAAAGACAGAACGTGGAAAAGTTCACAGGCAAAAAATGAGGACGAGGTTCCAGTTCTTCGAAACCATTAGATCATGATGGTTCACATCCTGATTGAGAGTTGTGATTCAGGAATTTAAGTAGACAAAGAGTATTACAACATTGGGTCACATTTGTTTTTAATTGTATGATCAAAACAGGCCTTGTATTACTTATGTACATCTATAAAGTGAAGATCAAAACTGCACTGCACGTGTTCTTCTCAAAGACATAGCTCACACATAGTTTATTTGAAATACAGATTTATGCCAAGCCCCACAAACTAATTTTATCTCTCATTTCCCCCACCACTTTTTTAAAGTGTGAAGTTATTTAACATATTGGGGGGCTCCAAGGTCGTAGACAAGCCAATAAAAAGATCCAAATCAAGGAAATGCAGAATTTTCTTTGAGTTCCAAAGAAACTTTGGAACTTTGGTGGTTCATTTACAAACCCTGGTGGAAGCCTTCCTGCTGTCTCCCATTAGTAGGGACCAATCTTAGGTTACCTTCTTTGGGGCCCAAACTTTAGAATCCCTGCCCCCCAGGGAGACCAGATAGATCCTTAATGAAACTTCTTGTACCTGACAACATCTTTAGTCCATTTGGATGGCTAAAAAAAGTTACTTGCTTTAAGTCAGCTACTGAAATTGGAAGACTTTGTGGTTAATAGTGGATAGACAGGAGAGGGCTTAACATTCTCAAAATTCAACCCAGATAAAGAAGCCAGAAAGGAATGGAAAAATGACATGTCCCTTCTGCCCCTCCTTTTTCTCTCTGAGTCACCTCTTTGTGGGTTTTGCTGTTATTTTTCTAATTTAGTATGTAGAAAATGTTTGTTTGAAAGTAATTTGTACTGTAGAGCTGGACTACTCCTATAGGCAGGCTGGGAAATTTCTGAAGTTGCCAGCCTGGTAAGCAGGATTTTGGCCTTAGAGGCCACAACATGGAATCTTTTCTTCTTTGCAGCTCCCAAGGATAAAGGGAAACAGCATAGCTGCTTCACCAGTGACCTTTAGAGGGAGTCATACCACGTTGTCCATCAGAAAGGTTATCATAAAACTCATCTGGTAGATTACTGAGAAATGAGTGTAAGGAAACAGTGAATAAATTATCTTCCCTTCTAAGAGGAAAAGATCACTGTACAAATCTGCTGCCTGGGGAAACCAGGCTTTCCCTGGGTTGTTGGAGATGAAGGGTTTTGGGGGCCCAAAGTGCTGAGATTCATAACCTGGGCCCAGCAGCCGGGATAGCAGTGCACCTCATCCAAGCCTGAAAAGGCCAATTAAAGAAATGACTTCAAAATTGAAAAGCCATTTTCAAAGCCACCTGCAGCATACTCACATGCAGCAAGAGATGGATGTTTTCACCTGGATCCCACTTCTTTGCCAAAAACCTGGCATTCAGTGAAAGTCCAGAGCAGCAATAATACTCATCGGTGAAGCATGAAATAGGAGAGACAGGGAAAGTGACACCAGATCCCCAGTTGGGGAAATTGGAAAGCATTAACGTGTCTGTGTACCTAACAGAGCACAATTACTACATTTTACTTTGTTTCAACAGTCAGGACCTAACTGAACATCACCATTCAGTTCTGTTCTGGGCAATGATCCAAGCTCATCTTTGGTACAGTTGATTTTGAAGCCGTACAGTCAATCACATCTTCACAATTTGTTCTTCTTTCAGGCTCCAGGCATCCTCTTGATTTCCATTTCTTGTTTGGAAGCCTTGAGTCATCTGTTCTGGCAACATGACCAACCCAAATCAGTCATTTTCTCCAAATTATATTGAAATAGGGATCTTGCTAGTTTGTTTTCTTCCTCCCCCTTTCTTTCACATAATTTCCCCTTTAAAGATCTTCTAATACAAAGCTGATTGAAGGCATACAATATCCTCTTTCTTCTGCTGTTGTCAAATCCAAGTTTCTTACCCACATGCTATAGCTCTGTAATTAAAACAGTGAGGGTGGCACTCAGCCCTTGGGTTATGAGGGCATGGCTTCCATTGCTCGATGGGTCTCATCTCTCAGGGCAGAATTTTGGCCTTGACATTACACCTTTAGGGCAGAATTCTGACATCATTTACGCTCTGCAAGTCTCAGCGGTTCACAGAATCCAAATGAACGACTGCAGTTCCATGGCTCTGTTATTTGAATTATGTAGAATCTGCAATCTGAAGTTCTCGAAATTGCATGCATATTGGGGCCATTTTCATTTGGGCAAAGGAGAGAGGGAAAACTAGATAGCCTTCAAAGGAGAAGGAAGCTTACAAAGAGTAAGTGACACGGATTCCTCTTTCAAAAGCAGCAACTGAACTTTGAAGAAGGGCAGGAAGCATAAAGAAAGTTTTAGCTAAGATTCTAACATAAAACTCAAGAAATTTTTCCTTGCTTCAACTCCTATCAGGTCTTCAGGCACAAACAATATAGTTATTATTTTTCATTATAGAGAATTAAGTGAATTGAGTTTCTGCATATGGTCCTCAGATCTATTTGTTATCCCAAACCATACCACTTTCATTACATGCTATACGGAGGAATTCTTTAAAAGTTTTCCTCAACACACGTTTTTAACTGAGTTTTCAGTATGATTTTACCACCACAATTAAACTTTGCTGATGGGTCTAGAATAAACTACAACCTTGATTTTCTAAGATATGAAAAATTAGTTGTCAGTATCATTTAGGAGGTAGGTCCATGGCTCCATTCCCTGGAAAGTTGGCAGGATGCTCGGTGCACCAAGCATACTGCACAGGGAAGGCATTAGCGTGATATAAGAACCAGAACCCTGATGGAAAACCCTAAGGAAAGAAAAAGCAAAGAAGATATTTGAGAAGCAACTAATACAGTAAAGAATATGGCTAGAATGTGGTATTAATTGCTGCATTAATCTATAAGTGAAGAGACTTATTTAGAACTGAATATACAAAAAGTACAGTAATTTTCAGTGACAGCAGATTACCTTGCTTATAAAGATGAACACATTTCCATTAGAAAGTAAGAATCACGTAAGAGCAGTCTTTCACTCATGTGGACGGTAACTCTGAGAGAAAAAACTCAAAAGAAAAAAAAGAAAAGGAAACCAAAACAACTCTATTTCTTGGATGGGGACTGAAAACCAGGAAAAAAGGACCCGACTGTGGAGTCAGCAAGTCCCTTGCCAGCCGGCTCCCTGCTCTCTGCTAATCAAGTCCTGTTGAAGAAATTCCTTGCGTTCCATTCTAGTCCCCCCAGCCTCTCACCAATCCCCCTTTTCTTATTTCCTCTGTTTCTAATTTCTGTTGTTCTCACTCATGAAGTCACCATTCATTTACTCACTCACTCATTCTTTCAGTATATTTTGTTCCCAGCATTAAGCTAAACACCTTTTTCTGGGGTCAAATGTTAATAACAGAGTAGTTCTGTTGTCCCCAAATCAACTAAGACCTTAACTTTCTCTAGGAAGCCTTCTCTGAGATGGTAGACAAGAAGCTTGACATTGTACCTGCTTGCAATATTTGACCAAGATGTTGTCTTCATATGTGCTTGGCACATAGCAACATGCAGATAACATTATATTGAATACACTGACATTCAAATAAGAAATGTATATACTTATGCATATATGTCTGTACATATCGAGCATGCGTGCTCAGTTGCTAAGTTGTGTCCAACTCTTCTGCAATCCCATGGGCTGTAGCCCAGCAGGCGCCTCTGTCCATGGGATTTCCCAGGCAAGAATACTAGAGAGGGTTGCCATTTCCTTCTCCAGGGAATCGTCACAACCCAGAGATAGAATCTGCATCTCCTGCATTGGCAGGTGAATTCTTTACCACTGAGCCACCTGGTAAAGTCATGTATATACATATATGTACATACATACATACATATATATATATAGTCTATATTCACAGACATGACTTGGTATCCATATAAACAGTCTGAATGACTCACATATTTTTAACAAGAGTATGTATTATTCACATGATTACCATATTTAATCCAGGTTATCAATTGTTTGACAATGGTCACTCCTGTTCTTCATCACCAACCTCTAGCATTTAGCATTCATTTGATTCTACCTGTCAGGAAAGGCAAAATGATGTAGTGGGTAGGAATGTGGGCTCTGGAGCCACACTCCTTGGGTTGGAATGCTAGGTCAATCGTGTGTTAGCTGTTGACGTAGCATGAAAAACTGTTGGCACAAAAGGTGAGTAAATTAATTCCAAAAGATATCCGCCAGAATTGAGATTTTTTAAAATGCCAGCTCCCTCTACAATTGCTTATGCAACTAAGTTAGTACATTGTTATAAGTTGCCTGATTTTATAGTTTGGTCTAGCTGCAAGGTTGCATATGACCATAGCTGGGGCAAAAAGCCTCAGAATTCAGTGATGTCCTTTCCAAATGGAACCTTACTTAAGTGTGTGACCTAGGGCCTCAGGAATTCACACCCCATTGTGGAATTCTGCCACCACCAATGCATAAACGTTTGAGACCAAAGATGCTGTGCACTAAGAAGGCTGCTCCCAAAGTAAATGTCATATCTGGAAATGCATTAACTGTTTTTGAAAGCTGCTCAGCTGTGTCCAACTCTTTGTGACCCCAAGGATTATACAGTCCATGAAATTCTCCAGGCCAGAATAGTGGAGTGGGTAGCCTTTCTCTTCTCCAGGGGATCTTCCCAACCCAGGGATCGAACTTAGGACTCTAGCATTACAGGTGGATTCTTTACCAGCTGAGCCACAAGGGAAACATTAACTGTTTTTCAGTTCAGTTCAGTTGCTCAGTCATGTCTGACTCTTTGCAACCCCATGAATCGCAGCATGCCAGGCCTCCCTGTCCATCACCAACTCCCAGAGTTCACTCAGACTCACGTCCAACGAGTCAGTGATGCCATCCAACCATCTCATCCTCTGTCGTCCCCTTGTCCTCCTGCCCCCAATCCCTCCCAGCATCAAAGTCTCTTCCAATGAGTCAACTCTTCACATGAGGTGGCCAAAGTACTGGAGTTTCAGCTTTAGCATCATTCCTTCCAAAGAAATCTCAGGGCTGATCTTCAGAATGGACTGGTTGGATCTCCTTGCAGTCCAAGGGACTCTCAAGAGTCTTCTCCAACACCACAGTTCAAACGCATCAATTCTTCAGTGCTCAGCCTTCTTCACAGTCCAACTCTCACATCCATACATGACTACTGGAAAAACCATAGCCTTGACTAGACGAACCTTAGTCGGCAAAGTAATGTCTCTGCTTTTGAATATGCTATCTAGGTTGACCATAACTTTTCTTCCAATAGTCACTAGTTATTACAGTAGGCTCCAGATTAATTGGAGAAGGCAATGGCACCCCACTCCAGTACTCTTGCCTGGAAAAATCCCATGGATGGAGAAGCCTGGAAGGCTGCAGTCCATGGGGTCGCTAAGGGTCGAACACGACTGAGCGACTTCCCTTTCACTTTTCACTTTCATGCACTGGAGAAGGCAATGGCAACCCACTCCAGTGTTCTTGCCTGGAGAATCCCAGGAACGGGGGAGCCTGGTGGGCTGCCGTCTATGGGGTTGCACGACTGAAGCAATTTAGCAGCAGCAGCCAGATTAATTTTTGAGGTGCCCCCTAGTGGTACCAGAGTTAAATGCAACTCAACAGCTGTCCCACCCTCGCAGCTGCTGCTCAGCCCATACGCGGTGTCCCACTCTTTGTGACCCTATGGACTACAGCACGCCAGGCTCCTCTGTCCTCCACATGTCCCAGACTTTGCTCAAATTCATGTCCATTGAGTCAGTGGTGCTATCTAAGCATCTCATCCTCTGCTGCTGCTCTTCCTTTTGCCTTCAATCTTTCCCAGCATCAGGGTATTTTCCAATAAGTTGGCTCTTCCCATCAGGTAGTCAAAGTATTGGAGCTTCAGCTTCAGCATCAGTCCTCCCAATGAATATTAAGGACTGATTTCCTTGAGGATTGACTGGTTTGATCTCCTTGTAGTTGAAGGGAGTCTTCTCCAGCATTGCAGTATGAAAGTATCAGTTCTTCAGCACTCAGCTTTCTTTATGGTCCAACTCTCACATCTGTAAATGACTACTGGGAAAACCATAGCTTTGATTATATGGACCTTTTTCAGAAAATTGATGTTTTTGTTTTTAATACATTGTCTACATTTGTCATAGTTTTCCTTCCAAGGAGCAAGCATCTTTTAATTTCATGGCTGCAGTCACCGTCTGTAGTGATTTTGAAGCCCAAGAATATAAAATCTGTCACTGCTTCCTCTTTTCACCCTTCTATCTGTCATGAAGTGATGGGACCAGATACTATGATCTTAGTTTTTCTTAATGTTGAGTTTTAAGCCGACTTTTTCACTCTCCTTCACTCTCATCAAAAGGTCTTTAGTTCCTCTTCACTTTCTATCATTAGAGTGGTATCATCTGCATATCTGAGGTTATTGATATTTCTCATGGCAATCTTAATTCCAGCTTGTAATTCATCCAGCCCAGCATTTCACATGATGTACTCTGCATAGAAGTTAAATAACCAGGGTGACAATATACAGCCTCGTTGTATTCTTTTCCCAATTTGGAAACAGTCAGTTGTTCTATGTCCAAACCCTACCAAAGAACAAAGCCTTGGACCAGAGCATTTTGTAGCTTACAAATTATAGTCTGATCTAGCAGACTTTTAGTTCATCCAATGAGGCTCCAAAGGAATAGTATTTTAACAGCTTGGACTGCTCATGGAATTGAGATTACTGACAGAAACTTTAGACACAAAATCAGCAATTACTGTGTTGGATGGTTTACAAAATTATCCCATTCAACTTTACATGAAATAGATTCTACTCTTTTCATTTTATAGAGAAGGACACAGAGATTTAATGAAGTTAAGCAATTTTCCTACTAGTCAAACAGCTTGTAATACTCTTGCCTGGAAAATCCCATGGACAGAGGAGCCTTATGGGCTACAGTCCATGGGGTCACAGAGTCGGAAACAACTTAGTGGCTGAAACCACCAAGTGGGAGAGTTGTTATAAGAAGGAAGTCTACTTGGATCTGAACAGTCCATTCTGAATGCTGTGCTTGACTCCCGTGTCCTCAGTCAGGTCGGTGAGAAACGTCATTCCATCCCCTGGCTCTGTGCTCTCTGTGCCTGGGTCTCCAGGGCTTGGGCCCCAGGTGCTGCTTGGCTTCTGAGAACAAAGGAACAGATGAGCCAGAGTTTACAGCCCCTTTTGTCATCCACAGTCCTCTGCACCAGTTTTTTAAAAAAGGGCCTGAGTTCTTAGTTAACTGATTTAAACACAAGATGAATGGGTAGTAACCAAACTTTCTGGATTTACTTTATGGATGTCCACAGTCTTCCAGGTCACTTTGAAAACCTGTTTCCTTCCTATCACTTTATTGTCAATGAATAGTTAAGGGTTAACTATTTTCCTAACTAACTCTTTCAGTCAGTGTTCTAGAAAACTACAAGTTGGATAAACTACATAGAATTTAAGACATTTGAAAAACAGTGCAGAAGCCAACCCTGGGGCTCAGTTTCTGGACCTCATCTATCTCTCCCTGGTGATTTCATCCAGCCATATGACTTTAATTACCATCCTTAAGCTGTTAACTGCCATCCATCTCCAGTTCATCCAGTCACCTAGTCAACACCTCCACTTGGATATCTAGGAGGCATCTCATAATTGGCATGTTCAAAAGAAACTCCTGGTTCTTCCTCCACAGCCTTGCTCCACCCACAATATTTTCCAGATCACTTCACGGTAAGTCCATCTCTTCAGTCACGCAGGCCAGAAACTCCGAAAGCACATTTGAGATCTGTCTTTCTCTTACTCATCTCTATTACCCTGGCCCAAGCCCGAATCATATTGCACTTGAACCTTTGTGCTAGTCTCCTAACTAGTTTCTCTATACTCGACATCCTCAAAGCCAAGACAGAATAGTCCCATCAGGATAAAAGGTAGGTCATGTCACTCCTTCGCTCCCATCCTGCCAGTGTCCGCCCATCTCCCTCAGAACAAAACGAAAATCCCTTCAAAGGCCCCAGACAGTCTGCTCCCACACACTGAGTCACACCTCATCTGCTCTGCCTTCCTTGGTTCACGCCCCTCCAGCCCCACTGACCTTAATCCTCAGAGGAGGCACGAGCCTACTCCAGGGTGTTTACATTCGCAGCATCTCATCTGAGATCCTCTCCCCCACTTATCCCCATGTCTCACTCCTCACTTCCTTAAACTGCACAGATGTTACAGTCTCAGTGAGGCTCGACCTCACCTCTCTTCTCTTTACTGATGAAACTGCAACACCCTCACTGGAACACTACCTATTCTTTCGGCCTGCTTTATTTTTCTCTATTGAATTTATCCTTTTCAAACATGTTTGTAGTTTACCTGCTTGTTTTATTTACTGCCTCTCGCTCCTACCAAGATACCAGCTTCATGAGGATAGGGCAGGCATTTTTGTCTATTTACTGTTGTATCCCCCAGTTTAATATGGGAACTGACATATAACAGGTGCTCAGTAAATAATTGTTGAATGAAAGAATAAATGCATTATATTCCTCTTGACCAGTGTGGTAGAATTGTGAATAGAAAACTGGACCTGGTATTTTTCACTATTTCAAGATCAATCTCTCTCTCTCTCTTTTTTTTTTTTTGTTCAATTTTTATTGGAGTATAGGTACTTTACAATGTTGTCAGTTTCTACTATATGGAAAAATGAAGCAGCCATACACATACATATATCCCCTTACTTTTGGATTTCCTTCCCATTCAGGTCACCACAGTACATTAAGTAGAGTTTCCTGAGCTATACAGTATATTATCTTTATGTTATATAATTATCTTTATACACAATATCAGTAGTGTATATGTGTTAATCCGAATCTCTCACTTCCTCCCAACCCTTGGTATCCATATATCTGTTATCTACACCTGTGTCTCCATTTCTGCTTTGCAAAAAAGGTCACCTATACCATTTTTCCAGATTCCACATATATGTGTTAATATATGATATTTGTTTTTCTCTTTCTGACTTACTTCACTCTTACTTCACTCTCTAGGTCCATCCACATCTCTACAAATGACCCAACTTCATTCCTTTTTATGGCTGAGTGATATTCCATTGTATATATGTACCGCATCTTCCTTATCCATTCCTCTGCTGATGGACATTTAGGTTGCTTCCATGTCCTGGCTATTGTAAACAGTGCTGCAATGAACATTGGGGTGCATGTATCTTTTCCAAGATCAATTTCTTTCACTCTCCTACCAAATGTCAATTTTTCCCTGTTTCTTTGGAGTCACATAGACTTTACTGAAGAGCTTCCCTGGTGGCCCAGATGGTAAAGAATCTGCCTACAGTGTGGGAGACCTGGGTTCAGTCCCCGGGTTGGGAAGATCCCCTGGAGGAGGGTATGGCAATGCGCTCCAGTATTCTTGCCTGGTGAGCTGCAGTCCATGGGATCACAAAGAGTTGGACACAACTGAGTAAGCACAGCACAGACTTGACCAAAATGGCTATCAAAGAGGAATGTCTTGGGCATTTTGATCTAGTGAACATGAGTAGAATTCAAGTAATAGTAACTGAGAAGCCTAGATTTCATGTGGGTTGTTATCCCTCATCACCTTGTAAGCCATAATAGCAAATGGTACTTTTACCCACCAAACCCACTCCATCACTCTCCGTGCTGGCAGGACCTAATTCTAGGGTTCACACCGTTGAGGCCATGTGGAACTCTCTCCAACCTTGCCATGATGGAGTAAATCATCTGGTCTTATTCTCCTGGCTCGTAATAGTATGAGAGATGAGCATGCAACTTAATTTTAGCCAATAAAACTTTAGGGGGTTTTTGAGAGAGGATTTTTTTCCCTTTCTGAAAAAAAAAAAAAAAAAGGATTCTTGTACCTCACCTCTAGAAATTTGGATTTGGTAGGTCTGAGGTTCAGGTATTTGAATTTTTAATACTACCCCCAATTCTGATACAGAAGGTCCAGGAACTACATATTGAAAAATAGAAAGAAAGAAAGAAAGGAAAAAAAAACCACTTCCCTATAAGATTAATGACCTGGAGCTGTTCTTACCCAGTTATCTCTTAGGAAGCCAGCCAAATACTCCTTTCCATTATCAAGTAATTCCCCCGGGAAGGTCATGAAATCATCCTCACTTTCCTCTGCGTTCAGATCTAGAATATACTCATTTTTTGAGCCAAAGACTGTTAATTGCAGGTGTGCCCCATCTCTGGCCTCTAACACNCAGTTATCTCTTAGGAAGCCAGCCAAATACTCCTTTCCATTATCAAGTAATTCCCCCGGGAAGGTCATGAAATCATCCTCACTTTCCTCTGCGTTCAGATCTAGAATATACTCATTTTTTGAGCCAAAGACTGTTAATTGCAGGTGTGCCCCATCTCTGGCCTCTAACACCAGGAAGCTACAGCTATTCTTACCATCAGTGACTGCTAAATAGGGGACCAACTTGTGTTCCCTCCAAGATATGCTTAGTTGAGAGGAACTTTGTTCTTACCTCTTGGTTTCCTCTTTGGTTTATTTAGAAACAACACTGAAACATGCAAAAAGCAGATTATTATCTTACCCATATCTTTTCAGAAGAGATTAATATTTCATTCCATCTCCCACAAGACCTGCAGAAATCTTGGTTGGCAAAAAGCATGTTTCACTGATTAAATATGAAAACAAAATTCAAATGAGGGTACTTTTCTTTCATTCCCCAATAGTAATGCATTCTGTAGAACAGGTACAACAGGAAGTAGCCCCTGGTGTAAAGCAAGCAGGACCACACCTATGGCTGGCTGAGCTGAAGAATGTAGGAAAATGCTTTCCTTATGCTTTAGGGAACGAACCAACAAAGAATGCAGGCTTCTGTGGGTTCTGCGGGGAACTGATTTTCAGAGAAGCGACACTGCATGGAGAGTGGGGCTACAGATTTAGCTTCTATGTTGATTACTTACTTGAAGGAAAAAACCTGTGAATTACTCAGCTGGTAATGAATTCACCTGCAAAGCAGGAGACCCTGGTTCGATTCCTGGATCAGAAAGATCCACTGAAGAAGGAATAGGCTACCCACTTCTATGTTCTTGGGCTTCCCCTGTGGCTCAGCTGGTAAAAAATCTGCCTGCAAAGAGGGAGACCTGGGTTCCCTCCCTGGGCTGGGAAGCTCCCCTGGAGAAGGGAAAGGCTACCCACTCCAGTACTCCAGCCTGGAGAATTCCATGGACATATAGTCCATGGGGTTGAAAAGAGTTGGACACAACTGAGTGACTTTCACTTCACTTGATGTTTATATTTTCCATCAAAGCCTTGACATTCATAATTCCCACCAAAGTCACTAAATATCTGGAGCTCTTTTGTCCAAAAGAGTTACATATCTCTTCAGTTCAGTTCAGTTCAGTCACTCAGTCCTGTCTGACTCCCTGCAATGCCATGGACTGCAGCACGCCAGGCCTCCCTGTCCATCACCAACTCCTGGAGTTTACTCAAACTCATGTCCATTGAGTCAGTGATGCCATCCAATCATCTCATCCTCTGTCATCCCCTTCTCCTCCTGCCCTCAATCATTTTCCAGGATCAGGTCTTTTCCAGTGAGTCAATTCTTCACATCAGGTGGCCAAAGTATTGGAGTTTTAGCTTCAACATCAGTCCTTCCAATGAATATTCAGGACTGATTTCCTTTAGGATGGTCCGGTTGGATCTCCTTGCTGACCGAGGGACTCTCCAACACCATAGTTCAAAAGCATCAATTCTTCTGTGCTCAGCTTTCTTTATAGTCCAACTCTCACATCCATACATGACCATTGGAAAAACCATACCTTTGACTAGACGGACTTTTGTTGGCAAAATCATGTCTCTGCTTTTTAACATGCTGTCTAGGTTGATCATAGCTTTTTTTCCAAGGAGCAAGTGTCTTTTAATTTCATGGCTGCAGTCACCATCTGCAGTGATTTTGAAGCCCCCCAAAATAAAGTCTGTCACTGTTTTCACTGTTTCCCCATCTATTTGCCATGAAGTAGTGGGGCTGGAAGCCATGATCTTAGTTTTCTGAATGTTGAGTTTTAAGCCAACTTTTTCACTCTCCTCTTTCACTTTCAAAAAGAGGCTCTTTAGCTCCTCGCATTCTGTCATAAGGGTGGTGTCATCTGCATATCTGAGGTTATTGATATTTCTCCTGGCAATCTTGATTCCAGCTTGTGCTTCTTCCAGCCCAGCATTTCTCATGATGTATTCTGCATGTAAGTTAAATAAGCAAGATGACAATATACAGCCTTGATGTATTCTTTTCCCTATTTGGAACCAGTCTATTGTTCCATGTCCAGTTCTAACTGTAGCTACCTGACCTGCATACAGATTTCTCAAGAGGCAGGTTAGGTAGTCTGATATGCCCATCTCTTTAAGAATTTTTCAGAGTTTGTTGTGGTCCACACAATCAAAGGCTTTGGCATAGTCAATAAAGCAGAAGTAGATGTTTTTCTGGANTCTAACTGTAGCTACCTGACCTGCATACAGATTTCTCAAGAGGCAGGTTAGGTAGTCTGATATGCCCATCTCTTTAAGAATTTTTCAGAGTTTGTTGTGGTCCACACAATCAAAGGCTTTGGCATAGTCAATAAAGCAGAAGTAGATGTTTTTCTGGAACTCTCTTGCTTTTTCCATGATCCATCGGATGTTGGCAATTTGATCTCTGGTTCCTCTGCCTTTTCTAAAACCAGCTTGAACATCTAGAAGTTCACGTTTCACATATTGGTGAAGCCTGGCTTGGAGAATTTTGAGCATTACTTTACTAGCGTGTGAGATGAATGCAACTGTGCAGTAGTTTGAGCATTCTTTGGCATTGTCTTTCTTTGGGATTGGAATGAAAACTGACCTTTTCCAGTCCTGTGGCCACTGCTGAGTTTTCCCAATTTGCTCACATGTTGAGTGCAGCACTTTCACAGCATCACCTTTTAGGATTTGAAATAGCTCAACTGGAATTCCATCATCTCCTCTAGCTTTGTTCATAGTCATGCTTCCTAAGGCCCACTTGACTTTGCATTCCAGGATGTCTGGCTCTAGGTTTGTGATCACACCATCATGATTATCTGGGTCGTGAAGATCTTTTTTGTACAGTTCTTCTCTGTATTCTTGTCACCTCTTAATATCTTCTGTTTCTGTTAGGTCCATATCATTTCTGTCCTTTATTGTGCCTCTCTTTGCATGAAATATTCCCTTGGTATCTCTAATTTTCTTGAAGAGATCTCTAGTCTTTCCCATTTTATTGCTTTCCTCTATTTCTTTCCATTGATCACTGAGGACTTTTAGTTACCATTTTCAAGACCATTCACTTATTTCTCAGCAAGTATTTCTTGAACACCTACTATATGCCTAGTACTAATTACCAACAGTACATGGAATTTGGTCACTGAAACAGGAAACATGCTATAATTTTGTCAAGTATCAAGTGCATGAGATAGTGAGATCCATTTTCCAAGGAACACTGAATAATGGAAAGGTGACATTGACTATTATCTCAGGCAAAAAATTGAGTTCTTACAGATTAATCTGGGTTCCAAATATGGAGGCTGTATTTTTGTCTCATGTAAATTCATCTTTTCATTCTTTCAACAAATAACTGAGTGTCTGTTATGTTCTAGTCACAGCTCTCTGGGTTAGAGACAAGGCAGTGAACATGTCAGATACAATTCTCAGCCTCACAGAGCCTATGTCCTACTGAGGGCGGCAGACAATGAATAGGCAGCAAACAGATGAAGAAAATGACATCAGATGAACATCACTGATCATTAGAGAAATGCCAATCAAAACTACAGTGAGATACCACTTCACACCCACTAGGATGGCTGTTACGAAAAAAGCCTGAAAATAGCAAGTCTTAGGGAGCATGTAGAGTAACTGGAACTTTGTGCATTCTTAATGGGAGTGTAAAATGGTGCAGCCATGGCAGGAAACAGCACTAGCTTTTTCTTCATAAAAGCTAAATACAGAGTTGGCATATGATCAAGCAATTCCACTTCTGGATATACCAAATGAATTACTAGCAGAGACTCAAACAGCTGTTTGTATACCGATGTCCACGGCAGCATTATTCACAAGGGCCCAAATATTTATCAATATATGAATGGATAAACAAAATGTAGTATATACATACAATGGAATATAATTCAATCTTATAAAGGGAACAGATTCTGATACATGAGACAACATGGATGAATCTTGAGGATCTTATTATGCTAACTGAAGCCACACACAAAAAAGGACAAGTACTGTTATGATTCCACTTATGTGAGGTACCTACAGTAGTCAAATTCATAGAGACAGAAAATAGATAGGTGGTTCCCAGGGACTAGGGGGTGCGGGGAACGGGGAGTTAGTATTTAATGGGCAGAGTGTGACATCTGCAATATGAAAAGGGTTATAGAGTTAGATGGTGGTAATGGCTACACAACAATATGAATATACCTAATGTTGCTGAAATATACACTTAAATATGATTAAAATAGTAGACCTTACGTTATGGATATTTTACCACAATAGAAATATGATGCTAGAGATATAAAAAGAAAGTTATAAAGAAAGTAAAACAGGAGGATAACTGGTTGCTATATGGAATGAAAGGAGGCTACTGATTCTGGATGGGTCTCTAGGGAAGGCATCATTGAGAAGATACCTGCTACGCCAACAGGGCTTATATTTAGAAGAGGTACAACCTACTGGGAGGGGAGAGAAAGTTTTAGAAATAGCTTTAGGAAAAAAATCACTAACTCCTGGGAAAGAATCTAAGGTGGTAGTTTATGAACTTTTCCTTTATTATTTTTTATTATAAAAACGCTTTTAGTTATTTATTTATTATTTATTTGTGGCTGTGCTGAGTTTTGCTGCTGCGCAGGCTTTTCTCTAGTTGCCTCATTGCAGCAACCACGGGCTACTCTTCATTGCAGTGCACAGACTTCTCATCGCTGTGGCTTCTCCTGTTGCAGAGTACAGCCTCTAGGGTGCACGGGCTTCAGTAGTTGTGGCCAGTGGGCTCTAGAGCATAGTCTCAATAGTTGTGGTGTGCAGGTTTAGTTGCTCCGTGGCATGTGGGATCTTCCCGGATCAGGGATCAAACTTGTGCCTCCTGCATTGACAGGATTATTTACCACTGAGCCACCAGGGAAGTCCAAGCTTTTGCTTTACTCTTCATGTAATCATGAAAGAAGCCCTGATTTCCAAGGTAGTCTCTTGGGATGTTCTAAAAACTAATTTTAAAAATAGTTCCTGCTCTTTAGAGTTATTCTTATCCTTATAGGGAACTTCATGCATAGGAATTGTGCACTGTGATGGCACTGAAGATTGAAAACCAAATACCTAGGGCAGACCCTCCAGAGGCAAAGCTAATGTTGAGTATGGAATTACAGAATCACAGCATCTGGACTAGAAAGGACCCTTCAGAGCCATTAGCATTCTCTTCTGAAGTTGGAGTTCTCGCTACAATGTCCCTGCTAAGTCATCATCCAGCTTTGGATTCAGTTCAGTGACGTTACTTTGCCAACAAAGATCCGTGTAGTCAAAGCTATGATTTTTCCAGTAGTCATGTATGGATGTGAGAGTTGGACTATAAAGAAAGCTGAGCACTGAAGAGTTGACGCTTTTGTATTGTGGTGTTGGAGAAGACTCTTGAGAGTCCCTCAGACAGCAAGGAGATAAAACCAGTCCATCCTAAAGAAATCAGTCCTGAATATTCATTGGAAGGACTGATGTTGAAGCTGAAACTCCAATACTTTGGCCACCTGATGCAAAGAGCTGACTCATTTGAAAAGACCCTGATGCTGGGAAAGACTGAAGGCAGAAGAAGGGGATGACAGAGGATGAGACAGAGGATGAGACAGAAGATGAGGACTGGCTCAATGGACATGAGTTTGAGTAAACTCCAGGAGTTGGTGATGAACAGGGAGGCCTGGCATGCTGCAGTCCATGGGGTCACAAAGAATTGGACCTGACTGAGGGACTGAACTGAATGAAATGCCACGATCCTACATCCTTTCAGTGTCCATCTGATCCTGGGATGACATTGCTGTTGGAGAGCCCCGTTCCATTTTTCAGGGACCTTCATCTGATTCTGTTCAGCAGATGAGATGGTTAATTTTATGTGTAACTTTACTGGGCCAGGAAGAGACTGAGTGAAGCAGACTGCCATCCATAATGTGGGTAGGCGTCATTCAATTAGTTGAAGGCAGGAAGAGAACAGAAGACTGAGCTTCCCCCTCAAAAAGACAATTCTTCTGCCTGATGGCCTCTGAACTGAGAATCAGCTCTTCTTGTTTCCAGCCTATGGACTCAAAGTGGGACATTGGCTCTGCACTTTTGATACTTGCATATCCTAATCTTGTGAGCCCATTCCTTATAATCTATCTATCTGTCCATCTATTCATTCATCCTATTGATTTTGTTTCTCTGGAGAATCCTAACACACCAGGTCATATAAAAAAAGTTTAATGCCAGTCCACTTGAGGAACTGCCAAATATCTGAACATGGTACTGAGCACCCTGATGCCTCTCTTCAATAACTAAAATACCTCAGTTCTTTATACAGCAAGGCTCCTGACTTCTTATCAATCCACCTTGGATTCCTTGAACCAAAATCCAAATTTACTGTGGGCTGATCTGGGCACAAGAGAGCAAGATCATCATCTCCTTGTTTCACATGTTATATTCCTATAGTAGAAGTCCAACTGAGCTTTGTTTCATCCATGTCATTCTGTTGCTTATATGTGTAACACAAATGCACATACATGTATATACCATCTACTGCTGTAAACTTATCACTCTTCTACTTCCTTGAGGTCATGACAGAAGGAAAGGGGGATGAATAAAGATATAAATAGGTTCCAAGCACATTAAAGTGGAGTGAAATAAGATTTAACAAGAGTTGTCTGACATACATAATCTTATTTTATCTTTATTTACAGATGTNTACCATCTACTGCTGTAAACTTATCACTCTTCTACTTCCTTGAGGTCATGACAGAAGGAAAGGGGGATGAATAAAGATATAAATAGGTTCCAAGCACATTAAAGTGGAGTGAAATAAGATTTAACAAGAGTTGTCTGACATACATAATCTTATTTTATCTTTATTTACAGATGTGAGGGGAACAATAGACACTTGGAGCCTAAGTAACTTATCTACATCCTCATAGTTAAGAAGTAATTAAAATGGGGTTGAAGCCCAGGATGCTCCAATCCTGAAACCAATGGGCTGTCGGCTGCCTCACATCATATAGCATGCAAACTGTGGGCACTTAAAATAATTTCCAGAGAAATATAAGATGATGGCATGAAACTATGAGAGATATGATGTTCAGATATTTTTCCCAAAGAGGAAAAAAGGAAGAAAACTATAATGCAAGGAAAACTTAAGTAGCAAAGGTATTTCTAATTCATCTATGAGTTCTTTATATACTTTCCTATCCAATTCAATAATTTTCCTAGAAAAATTCTCACCATCAATAGCAGAATGTGTAGCAAAGGATAGGTTTACCAGGTGAGCTAAGGAGTGAGGGAAATTGAATTAAAAAAAAAAAACACACCCAATACTGTGAGTGTTAACTTTAAAACTGGTATTTATGATGAAAACTACCAGTGCTGGGGAAACAATAGTGTAGGAAAACAAAGGTCTTAACTATAAAACTATGAACTCCTGTATACAATTCTGAAAAAAAAAACACAAAAACCAGAAATAAAAGAGAAAGCCATTTAGTCTTGACCCTTGAAAAGCAGTCCAAAACATACCCATGTACAGTGACAAACAATGAATGGGGAAAAATCTGCTATCTGACTACATTTTAGAAAAATCTGATACTGAACAGTTTTCATCCAGCCATAGGCATCAAAGTTTCTTGCTCACTGAAGGAAGCAACAGTGTGATATCTGAGTAGAATTCAATTACTATCCATCATGAAAAACCACTACTGTATTCAGAAAGTGGGCATTTTGCACAGAGAACAGTACCATGAATCACAGTGTGCACACACATAGGCACACTCACACGTGTGGAAGTCTTTTCTCTCCATTTCTGTCAGTGACCTATGTGATGATCACTGATCTCTATGTATCTCACTCCCATGCAGCTTGCTTGGCAACATGCCTATTCTATAGAGCTACCAGCTGATGTTCTTGGTGACGGCCTCAGAGATGTCCCTCTCCTTTTGGAGACCAAGTGGATTCTGCATAGAGGCCTGGCATCTTTACTGGGACAGCAAATGAGAGCATGGAAATCGGGGCTGAAAGTGGATTTCCTGCACAGCTGAGCCAAGGGCTTCCAACTGTCCAGCCAGATGTTTCTCTATATGGTCCTGGCAGCCATGTCTTGGGATAAGGCCAGAATCTGGCCTGATTTCTACACTGAAAGCTTGATGAAATGCTGGGGTGGTGCCATCCCATAATAAAAGAAGTGGTCTTTCAGGTTGGCATACCATTTCCATTTGTCTTGGGAGCCCCTCCAAAAGGAAGAGGGGCTTGAGGAAAAGCGGGTGTGTCCACCCAATTCATGCCAGGGCCTGGGCAGAGGAGGGGTGGGTGGGGGCTGGGGGAAAGTGGACGAAGAAAAGTTCCGAGTGATTGGAGGTCAGTGCCAGATGGAGCTGCAAGACAGCGCTTTGCCGCCTCCCTCTGCACATGTGTGGTCACCAGGGGATTGCCTGGCTATGAACACTGCTTCACATCTGTCAGCTAAATCAAAGATGCATAATTGAAGATGCAAAGCAAGAAACATTACGTGGTTCACAAGGCTCCCCAGAGGATTTCGGATCTATAATCCAGTGAGGAGATTTTAATGAGACATGAGCCTAGTGCTCTCATCTGTGAGAGAGGATCTCACTCCAGCTGTGCTCATGGATGTGGAAAACTTCTTTTGCAAAATACAGGCAGTCTTTCTTGACTGGTCGCTGCTTGCCCATTTCTCCTAGAAGCCTTGGCCTTTCTGCCAAAGAAATGCTTCTTTTGAAGCCTGGGCAATTTCTGAACAGGAGGAAGGCTCAAGAGTTGCTAGGATTGAAGCTTTAGGATGAACATGTCAGGGAAAGGTGTGCTAGATAAGAACATGGACCTGGTATTATTTCTTAGACCCAAATTTAAGCATTTCCAAATGTTTAATCATGAAAGTAATTCAAGGTTTGACTTCTCACTCAAACAATACATAAATATGGCAAGTGTGAAGTAAACGTGTAAATAGGATTTCTTGCTCACATTCCTAGAACAGTGCTTCCCAGATGTTCTGAGGTAAAGGAATAAATTTTCCTTATCTCCAATCCTCATGGACCAATACTTTTGAAAACACAATAAAAATGAATTACTAGGACAATTACCAAAAACCACCCAAAGGCAAATAAAGTAAAAATCCATCCAAAAAAATAAGTTTAAGTTCAACAGATCACACACACTTGTATGTAGTGAAAATATCAATTTGTGGTAACATTTTTAAGGCCTCTCAATTTCTGTACTCATTGTGCACCACACTTTGACAACTCATTTTCCACTGGAGATTTTTAAAAATTTCTTCATATATCAAACATATGTACATTCAGGTATATGTTTTTAAACAAAAGAGGAATCATAGTATACATACTGATATATAACTTGCCTTTTATATATATTCTTGCCTTTTAATATATTCTTACATCTTTCATATTAGTTCTTAAAAAAATCTACCTCATTTTTTTTTTGTGGCTGCCAGGCATCCAATATTAAGAAGACACTACAGTTACTTTTAGCTAGTCTCAATATTTATAGACATGCAGATAGTGTCTAGATTTTGCTTATAGTCAGAATTTGATGGCAGGACCCAGAAATGGCGTGGTGTTAATTCCATATGCCTTTTGATGCCGGTGTCACCACTAGCATTTGTTAGAACTTAGACCTTGTGAGCAAAAGCAAAATTTCTTGCAGTCCAAAGGTTCTTTTCCCTCAAACCAGCTCGCTGGGCTCCTTGAGAGTCACGTTGGTGGTGAAATGACTCAAATAAACATTTATCTCCAGAGGGTATTAAAAAGCAGAGAAATTACTTGGCCTACAAAGGTCTATATTGTCAAAGCCATGGTTTCTCCAGTAGTCATGAACAGATGTGAGAGCTGGACAATAAGAAAGGCTGAGCACCAAAGAACTGATGCTTTTGAACTGTGGTGCTGGAGCACTCTTGAGAGTCTCTTGGACAGCCAGGAGATCAAACCAGTCAACCCTAAAGAAAATCAACCCTGATTATTCACTGGAAGGACTGATGCTGAAGCTGAAGCTCCAATACACTGGCCACCTGATACAAAGATCTGACTCACTGGAAAAGACCCCGATGCTGGAAAAGATTGAAGGCAAGAGGAGAAGGGGACAGAAGAGGATGAGATGGTCGGATGGCATCATGGACATGAGTTTGAGTAAACTCTGGGAGATGGCGAAAGACAGGGAAGCCTGGCATGCGGCACTCCATGGGGTTGCAAAGAGTCAAACATGACTGAGCGACTGAACGACAACAATGGGATACGGCATCTTCTTCAGAGGTTGTAAGACTAAAGGCGATGTGAATGAACACTTTAATGGAAAAGCTTTATCTTTTCCACTGAGTGGCAGAAACGTGAATATCCAACAAGAATGCAGGTTGCCTCGGGACTCCTGCACACCACTGCCCCTCAGCTAATGCTCAGTTTTTAACCTGGTATTTCAGAGTTCAGCAGAGAGCCCGCATGAAGGGGAGGTCTGCCCGGTGACTAACCTCAGCTTAGGGCCCAGTTCCTCTCTGGCAGTCTTTGCCCTGAATTTGGCGCTGCACATGATTACCTGCCTGAGTTTCTACGTTTCTACTCAGGCTTCAGGTGGCCCATTGTGGGAGCAGTCAGTTTTGAGTGTGTAAACCACACTCCCAGGCAGGCAGGTCTAGTCAAGATGAACCTGAGCATTTGGCTCCAGTACTCTCGCTCCAGGCATAGGGCACGACCCAGGGAGAGGCGGGTGTTTTTGATGTTTATATTTCAGATATCTCCAGCACAGCCAATTATGTCAGGTCCCCAGGCATGTATGGAGCTACTGGAAAGGGTTTTGTGTTGAAGGCAAAACTGCTCAAGTAGAAAGACAAGTTTTCCTTTCTCCTGGGTTAGCTAGGTCAAAAGGAAAAGGAGGTTCTAGACTTGTACCATGAAGTTCATCCACTCGGGTTTGGTTAACCCAGATGGGGGAAATCCAGCAATAACTTCCCTCTGTGTTTTCTGTCAAGAAGAGAAATAATTTTGGATATCCCGAAGGCTCCCAAGACCTGATACTCTCTTGCATGAGAACTAAATGCATACTGTGAGGCAGTGAGGAGACCTAATTCTTTGGTCTTGCTAAAACCTCCAATGGTCCTGAGGAGAGCAGCCCTGAGTAGAAGCAGACAGACTAACAACCAAGTGGATGGATGAGCGTCACCAAAGGCTAATCCAATTCCCTTCTGGAACAAGCATGCTACATGTCAAAGGAGGCAGAAGAGAGCTTTGGGTAACAACTGAGAGACAAGGGGACATTCTCATGATGAACCCCTGTTCAGTCTAGGCTCTGAGATGACACCCTGAATCCCAGGCATCGGCTGCACTGGGAGAGGACTCAGGGCCTGGCATTTCCTCTGTGACCTGCCAGCCCCTAACGTGCAGCTCCTGTAGGATTTTTTTTTGAAAACCCTGCAAAGATCCCTTTGAGTGGGAACCTGCCCCAGCAGGCCTGCCTTACACATCCCTTCAGAAATGTTTTCTTTTTCCTCTGAACATGCACTTTGGTGAGGGCAGCCTTCCTACTCTCAGCCTCTTTTGTATGAAAGTAAGGCTGCCATCTAAATCCAGGGAAAGTATTTTAAAATGCATATCTAGTTTCCTTCTCAGAAAGGCAGGAGACCCTTTCCTTGTAAACATCATCTCCATTTCAAAGTTCTTAGAAGGACATCTTGTTGCGTTGACATGGAAATGCTTACTCCTGTCTTCAATCTCCCTGATTCCCTAAAACTCTCCACAGATAGGCTCTAAATGTTTCACGTTGCTGACATAACCCCTTGGCTCCAAGTAAGCCCCCATAGCCCTCATGATCTCTTTCTGCTGTTTGGTTTAAGATGACCTCATTTATGTCTTATGGGGAGAAAATCACATCCCAGAGGGGGAAAGGCCAGGATCAAAGAGCAACTTGGTTCATATAGGTAGAAAAAGATCGCTCATTTCCCCTTCACAGCATATAACTCTCATCTCCAGATGACAGTGACTGGTGGCTCAGCAGTAAAGAATCTGCCTGCAATGCAGGAGACCCAGGCTTGATTCCTGGATGGGGAAGATCCCTTGGAGGAGGGGATGGCAACCCACTCCAGTGTTCTTGCCTAGAGAATCCCACGGACAGAGGAGCCTGGCGGGGCTGCAGTCCATAGGGGTTGCACAGAGTTGGACACAACTGAAGCAACTAAGCAGCAGCAGCAGAGCAGTTTACAAAAGTAGATTGCTGAGGGCCTGGGAAATTTCTTCCTTACATCATTTCAGTAAATAATGCAGTGGACATCTTTCCAGGCATGTGTTCAACCTGGATGAGTGAGGAGAGATCCTGGCTGTTCACTGGCCGCTTACTGAGGACTCGTGCACCAGTGATGTACCCGGGAGATGCGGACACTACATTCAGGGCAGCAAAGGCTGCCTCCCCAGTGATGGACCCTTCTCAATGCTTGTTCCACATAATCGCAAGCCGTGGCAAAGTCAGCCCAATTCACATTTTACTAGACATGACTAACTACTTTGTTGTTATTGTTTAGCTGCTAAGTCACGTCTGACTCTTTGGCGACCCCGGGGACTGTAGCCCACCAGGCTCCTCTGCCCATGGGATTTCCCAGGCAAGAATACCGGAGTGGGTTGCCATTTCCTTCTCTAGGAGATCTTCCTGACCCAGGAATTGAACCCATGTCTCCCACACTGGCAGGTGGATTCTTTACTGCTGAGCCAGTGGGGAAGTCCAACTAAATAATTACTGTGACATTATTACCATGTTGGTTTATGAAGCTAGGGTCAAAGAAAAGGCCAAGTAGATGGTAATATCTGAAGAAGAAACTCTACATTTTTTTTTTTTTCTTGCATTGTCTTATGAAGGCAAGGAGAAGCTTGGCCCCAATGAAATCATCTCAAATTTTCTGGGAGTAAAAATTAAAATTAAACACAAAACTAAGCCCATTCCCTGCCTGTCACTGGGAAGGAGCTATCAATTCCACATCAGCACACCAGGGTTCATCTAAGCACCTACAGCTTTTCTGTCCTGCGGGGAATGGCTTAGCTAGAGATGTCTCAGAGCAAACAGCTACCTCAATTTTTTTAACCATCTGGGAAACTTATTGAAATCATAGATTAATTTTGGTAAAATTGACATCTTCCCAGCATTGAACATTTAGCTAAGTCATCTTTAATTTTTCTTAATATCTTGCAGTTTTCATTGCAGAAACCTTGCACATCTTTATAAAGTTAGATTTCTTCCTAGATATTTAATGTTTTTCTGAAGTCACTATAAATGCAATATTTTTAGAGCTTAATTTTCTGATTATTGCTGCTATATAGGGGGTGCAACTTCATTTTTTACATATTGATTCTATATCCAGCACTGTTTTATTTCATGTTAAATTAACCTTCCATTAGGTTCATAATGTTGAAGCTGAAACTCCAATACTATGGCCACCTGATATGAAGAGCTGACTCATTGGAAAAGACCCTGATGCTGGGAAAGATTGAGGGCAGGAGGAGAAGGGGATGACAGAGGATGAAATGGTTGGATGGCATCATCGACTCAGTGGACATGGGTTTGGGTGGACTCCAGCAGTTGGTGATGGACAGGGACGCCTGGCGTGCTGCGGTTCTTAGGGTTGCAAAGAGTTGGACATGACTGAGCGACTGAACTGAACCGAACTGAGGTTCATGATATTTTGTCTCATTTATAAGCCACTGGTTCTGCTGGTGAACATTTCATTTAAACTTTTTGTGACTAATTATACCAGTTATTCAGAAAAGTGTTTTAAAATTGTTTCTAATTCTCTGGTGGTCCAGTGATTAGGAATCCACCTTCCAATGCATGGGACATGAGTTCAGTCCCTAGGGGGCAGGGGACAACTAAGACCCCTTCATTCCTCAGGGAAACTAAGCCCATGCATCACAACTAGAGAAGCTCACGTGCCACAACCAGAGCGTGCTGAGACAAAGACCCAGCACAGCCAAAGGGAAAAAAATGTTAAAATATCTATGATCGTGGATTTATCTATTTCTCCTTTAAGGTCTGTCAATTTATGCTTTATATCCTTTGAAGTTACATCACCAACCCATTTAAATCTCGTTTATTTTTGAAAATGTTCTCACCTCCCGTCTAACTCCCTCTCTCATTTCCGTACCTACTAATGATATGGAGTGCCAGGCTGTGTGTGTAGGAGAAAACACTTCTGGAGAATACTCAGCTCCTTCCCAAAGAAAGAGGGAAAGAGGGATGGAGGAAGGATGATCACAGAGATGAGAAAGGAAGGGGGAGAAAAAAAGAGAGAAAGAAGTGACAGAAAAGAAAGGAAAGGAAAAAGGGGATCAAATGGCTTCTGCCTCATTATTTTTCATTGCTGCCAAGGTTGCTGGCACATTCTTAAGAGACTGCAGAGTCTGTTCCTTGAAAACCAACTAGATGTCTAGACCAGGCTTACAGGCATCTCTTTAATTACAGCCACAGAGCTGTTCCTCCTCCCTTTCATCTCGGGCTTTTCCGGGGCTCAGCTCTGGCCCTTGCCATCATCTTCTGAAAGGTTAGATGCGCCATGTCACCATTCAGTTTGTGCATCCAAACAGAAGCCTTGAAGCATTTTTCTCTCGCTTAGGTTGGCACAGCAGCCCACAGGGTGTGACTCTGCCACTCTCTCTCATCCTTTTTTTGTTCTCCTATTGAGCACATATCACATTAGTGTCCTGCCTTGTGCCAGACGTGTCTTCAGGACAGCATTCACTTTAGACAGCTTCCTTGAAGGTGCAGCAACTCTGTGCCTCTCTCTCAAGAGAGGCAAACCAGGAAAATATCTGCTGCTCTCTTTATAGCGTTGGCTCATTTTAAAGCTGACCCAATCAAGTCACACAGCCTGCTAATGAGCATTTTAAAATGATTTGCAATAACTACTGAAAATCAGTTAATCTGTACAAATGTTCATGGAGATCATAAGCTGTATTGTATAAATAAAGGAACAAACCAATAATCTTAACTGACTTCTTAGAGGTCACACAGCTGGTTGGAAAGGAGCCAGTTTAAGAGCTTAGTTTGTGAATCACTCTTCTGATATACCAACATTAGGGTAAGTTTGCACAGAAGTGACTTAACAATTAAAATGGGATTGATCTACAGAAATAGAAATGATACATGAAAATATGAACTATGACAGCATTTAGTAGTTTGATCGGATTATCAAGTCAGCTACAAAGATATACAGATTGATGTATAACAGATCAGGATTCAAGTATATAGTGAATTCTGGTTATTTGGTGCTAACTACTCATCTTGTATGGACACTTTTTAGGCTTTTTGTTGTTGTTGTTTTCTTTTTGTTCTTTCTACTGCCAGATGTCTGTTTATACTATCACTTAAAAATGGCATATGGGGACTTCTCTGGTGGTCCAGTGGTTAAGAATCCTCATTGCAATGCAAGGGACACAGGTTCAATCCCTGGTCAGGGAATGAGGATCCCACATGCTGTGGGGCAACTAAGCTCAAGTGCTACAACTACTGAGCCCACGCACCACAACTAGACAGAAGCCCTCATGAAGAAACAAAGAGGCTGCATGTTGTCATGATGGATCTCACATGTAGCAACTAAGACCCCAAACAGCCCAAAATAAAATAAGTAAATAATAAATACATATTTTTTAAAAGATGAAAAAAATTGACATATAGATAAGAGAGGAGAAAATGTATAGCTCAAATCTGCTCATTTTTATTGTCAAAATATAGGTATCATAAGGGATTATAGGTAGATTTCAATAACAGAGAAGCTATATTTGCATGTGCAAGAAGGTACCATGAGTGATAAATTTAGCAAAGGCAACAGCTAATTAGACTTCTTACAGAACCAATGTGCTCTCTCTGCCAGTGACAGTACAGAATAGATTCAGAAAACTTTTATCTCAGTAGTAAAAATGATACTATTAATTCATATTGGAGTGCTTATTACATATCAGGCACTGAGTTAGTAATTTTATACATATTATGTCATCTATTTTTTCATGGTAAGAGACCCGATTTTCTTAATTCCATTTTTACCAGCTGAAGAAATGGAGCCCAGCTAGCAGTACCAGTGGAGGAGAGAGAGGGGTCCTGGGTCAGAGTGCTGGCTTTCACTGAAGATTGCTCGCCTGGCCCGGCCCTCAGTGGAAACTGGGTCTCTGTCCTGGGAAGGGCAGCGCTGAGGCTTCTTCTAAGTCACACACCCAGCAAGAATGTGAATCTACACATGTAACACCACAATCAAGGGGGTATTTAGGAAGCTCAGACTTCCCTGAATATTGCAGACTCATCTCAGCTTGAAAAGTCTAAACTCTAATCAATTCTAATCTAACATGTGGTTATCAAGCCTTTAAAGTCTGTAACTGGGTCCTAGTTCAAATCCTAGCTCTGATACTTGGCAGCTGTGTAACCTTGACATGGATCTTTCTAAGCTTTAGCTTCTTCATCTGTAAAATGAGATGTTATGTTGGTCTCGCTGAGCTGGTGTGGGGATTGAGATAATGTTTATAAAGAGCTTACACCTTTGCCTGGTTCATGGTAAGCCCCTAATAAATGTTAGTATTACTGCATCTCTGTAGCATAAAGTAGAGTTTAAGAATATGTCACTGAATTAATCCAACATACTTAGACAATGTAGCCAAAATAAACCCATTACCTAAATTACATAGACCTTCATAGTTACATGAACGCAAACACATGAGTTTATAACTTACTATAAGGTGAACATCATGTGATAATTATCTCTGTTTTAAAAGCCTGCATTAAACCATGCAAAGCAAGGAGATTAAATCTGGGAATTTAAAAAAGTAACACTGTAATTTTATAAAACAAGGGAGATATGCTAATTAAATTATATTCAATATAGGCTCCCAAACATAGAGTAAAAAATGGGCATACTGATTCTAGGATGAGATTGAATTAGGTCTACAGAGGCCCAGACCTGGGTTTTTCTCTGCAAGTATTTAGGACAGAAAGAACATTCATTTGCTTTTTTGTTAATTCACTCAGTCATTCTTTTGTTCATGTGACAAATATTTATTGAGTGTTGCTAAGCTGTGCGCGGGTGGTGCTGGAGATACTGAGGTGAATCACAGGAGCTTTTCCCCTGCCCTTGTAGGGTTTATAGTCCATTGGGAGGGAGAGGATATTCTGTTATTAACAAATAACTGATTTATTAGAAAGGTGATGAATGCTTTCAATGAGAACTATATGTCTCTTAGTCATTCCCCACTGGAGGTGAGACCAGGAAGAACTTTGAGCTGTTTGTGCTGGATAAGAAATGCTTGCTAGACCGCCTCAGGTACTTGGGTAGGAGTGGCAAGCTTGAAATAGTCTATGCTCACTGCTGGGGTGTGGCCAAAATGATTCAAAGTGGTGCTCACGTAGAAGCCAGACACAGTGGGGCATATTGAGATTGGAAAAAGAAGCCCCATCACATTCACTACCATAGACACGGTGGAGCCTCTAAGGACTGGAGGCATCCCAAGGGAGCAGCCACCTAGGAACCTTTGCTTGGCCCAATAACAATGCCCCAGCCTGGGTCAGTGCTGTCTCTCACTGAGATTGCTTCCCTGGTAGGAACTAGGGGTGAGTCCTGGGGACTCCTATTAAATGATGGGAAAAACGTTAGTCCAAAAAGAGTGGTTTTCATATACAATGTCCATGAGCTGCACTGCTTGGAGAACAAGGTAACAGTATTAATAACAAAAGTGATTCCAGATGCACACTCCAACACACACACATGCATGCGCACGCTCCTCTGGCACAGGACCCAGCATGGCTATGATATATCTGGGGTCCTAATAGTTGAGGTAGTGGCCTAACACACAGCACTCCACCAGCAGGGGCGACCGAGACCAGAGCTTTCTCAGTAATGGGCGACAACACTGCTGTTTTGATGGCAGGCCCCCTTGCAGGGTCCGTGACAAGCCATCGCACACGGTTTTACACGTTGCAGGGAACCTGAAGAAGAAAGGAAGAATGTGGTGGGCCACAAAGCAACTGGCCATCTTGCTCTTAAGCACATTTGAGACCCTTTGTACAGACTTTGGGAACTAGTTGAATAGGAGAGTCTGTGTCCCTTCTCTTTCAGTCTGGGTGGGCTCTGTGACTACTGTGGCCAATATAACATGGTAGAAGTGATGTTGCGCCAGTTTGGGAGCACAGGAAGCGTCCCCTTCCTGTATTTTGAAATGGTTGCTCTTGGTACCTTGGACTGTCACAACAGAAGTCTGATGACTTGAGGCCACCATGCTCTGAGGAGAAGTCCTGGAGGATGAGACTCCATGTGGAGAGAGTTAAATGCTGAGGTACCAGACCTGCCAGTGAATAAACCATCTTGGAAAGAATCATCTAGCTCCCACCCTCAGTTGACTAGGTGGATCCTTCCCAAACTCATGGCTTGCAAAAGGTCGAAGAAAATAAATCATGGTTGTTTTAAGCCCCAATGTTTAGGAATAATTTGTTCCACAGCAGAAGATGACTAGAACCTGAGGGCTGAAGGAAAAGCACAAGTACCAAAGATTTCTCTGTTAGATGCAAGAGAGTAGAAGCCAACTGTGTTCATCATCCTTTACTGTTTGGGTCCAGTCTGCTGCGGCCTGTCAAAGCTCAGACTGTACTAGAAAAGAGAAACAAAACGAAAACAGGAAGACGTTACCGACTGCAATGCCTGAGTTTTCTTCCTGCGTTTCGACTTTTCTGGCTCCTCTTGTGTATCCTCCGCTGCTACTCCCCAAACATATGTGCTCAAAAGGGTCTGTCCTTGGACTTCTCCCTTCTCTCATTTGGATAGTACTCACTCTCTCTCTCTCTTAAGCGTTTGTCTTTATTTCTGTATTTTTGGCTGTGCCGGGTCTTCATGGCTTCGCGGATTTTCCTCTAGCTGCCGTTTCTCTAATCGTTTCTCTGGCGGTGGTTCAGGAGCTTCTCGCTGCTGTGGCTTCTCTAGTTGTAAAGCGCAGGCTCTCGGGGCCACATGGCTCAGCGGCTGCTGGTCTCGGGCTCTAGCACCTAAGCACAGCAGTTGTGGTGCACGGGTTTAGTGGCCCCTCGGCATGTGGAATCCTCCTGGATCAGGGATTGCACCACGTCTCCTGCACTGGCAGAATGATTCTTTACCACTGAGCCACCAGGGAAGCCCTGTTTACTCGCTTCAACTTTAACTGCTCCTCTGTACAGATGGCAGTACACAATACTCAACACACAACACTCAGTACAGAATACTCATTACACAATGTTCAATACAGAAGACTCAAAATACCACACTTGATACATAAAACTCAACATACAACATTCAATACAGGATACTCTAGCCGCAAAGTCTCTCCTGGCCTATAGGTTCTTACTCAATTGTCTGCTTGATACTTCCTGAAACCCGAAACTTAGCACTTCCAAAATCAAACTCTCATCCCACAAAAAGCCAGTTTCTCCATCCATCTTTTCAACTTCTGTTCATGATCAGCAGCCTCAGAGCCTCTTGAACTGCCAAGTCATTCCCTTCTGAAATATCTTTTTTTAGGTGCCCCTCCCATTTCCCTGGGTCTAGCCTCCACTCCTGCCAGAATTTGTCATCGGTTTCCCCACCTTGTTCCATCTCTCCCAACTATGATCTAAACCCTTGTTTTTCTTACTGTGAGTTGTAATCCATCGCTGAGTTATGAAAATCAATTACAACTAGTACTATTTTTTTTTAAAAAAAGAAACAAAGAATATCATACAACAGAATAGAAAGTATCAGTGTTTTGCATGTGGTAAAGATATTTATTTTACACAACTTTGCTTCAATTTAAAACATGTTTTAAATATACATGCACTAGGTTGTAGTACTAAATGTATTTCTTACTATGGGTTGTGATCAAAGAAAAGTGAAAGATATTGGTCTGAACTGCACATTCCTTTCAGACTAATGTTCCTAAAGTACACATCTGGTCCTGTTGCTCTCCTCCTCAAAAGCCTTTGATGGCTACGTACTGCTGACCCCAGGAAGGGCCCACTGTCACTCTGGGTTCCACAACCTTTCTGATTTGGTCTAAGCCCTTTTCTAGTATATCTCCTACTGCTTGTCTTCACAAGCTCTGACCCAGAGTGGGCTGTTACGTGTTCCTTGAATCTACTCCGGGCTTTCTATCCTCTGAATCTTTGCTCCCTCTGCCTGCCCCAGACTCTCTGAGATACCCACATGTTGACTTGACTTCAGTGAATCTACATTTCAGTGTCTGTTGTAAAGGATCAGGCCTTGGAGTCACACCAACCAGAGATTGACTCCAGGTTCTGTCACTTACTCTGTGGGCAAATTATATAATCTTCAAACTGAATTTCCTCATCTCTAATTGCGACCTTGGGGGAAGCCCCAGTGGCTCAGTGGTAAAGATTCCACCTGTAGGAGATGTGGGTTCAATCCCTGGATCAGGAAGATCTCCTGGAGAAGGAAATGGCAACCCACTCCAGTTTCTTGCCTAGAGAATCCCATGGACAGGGGAGCCTAGCGGGCTACAGTCCATGGGGTCACAAAAGATTCGGACATGACTGAGTGACTAAACAAGAAGAGGGGCCTTGTAGGACTGGCATGAGGATTATATGAAATAAAGCATGCAATGCACTCAGCATAGTGTGTGGCAGCCCGTAGGTATCTATGAATGGGAGTCTGTGCCTTCAACATGCCAGTACTGGGTGATGATGTTTATATTTCTAATGGTATGTGTGTGTGTGTGTGTGTGTGTGTGTGTGTGTGTGTGCACGTGCGCACGTGCATGCTGTGTTCAGTTGTGTCTGACTCTTTGCGACCCCATGGACTGTAGCCTGCCAGGCTCCTCTGTCCTTGGGATTTCCCAGGCTGGAATATTGGGGTGGGTTACCATTTTCTACTCCAGGAGATCTTCCTGACCCAGGGATCGAACCTGCATCTCTTGTGTCTCCTGCACAGGCAGGCAGATTCTTTATCACTATGCCACTTGGAAAGCCCTTCTAATGATATAGCTACCACTTATATTGTTATAAGTATAAACAAATAAAACATCAGGCATACTGGAGAATCTCAACTATTGGTGACACTTAAATATTAGTTTCTTTTTTTTGTTCTCCAAGCTTTCTTTCTAATTTTATTGTTTTAAATTCAGTGATTCTTGTGCTTGTTAACCTTTCAGTGGACTTAATATTCCTAGATTAGGAATTAAAAAAAATCTATCTGCTGTATCTTATAATGCTTTAGTAAAATGGCTTTTATACAGGTAGTATTTAAAAAAAAAGGAATGGACTTGGAAGCAGAAATGTTACCATGCTGTATTCTGGCCAGAAAAAAGTTCTACATCTGCAATGTGGGACCTGCATAAACCAACTGAGAGTGATTATTCTGATTTGCTTCTGAACTCACAGGATGGTTGCACGTATATAAAACTTAAAGTCTATGTCCAGGAGTACCTCTCCTTAGAGTAAGCAATAGATTGTGGTATTACAATTTGCCTTAGAAACTATGATGATCAAATCTATAAATTCTGTGTGGAACTTCGGGAAAATCAGTATAAAAGTAAAAAGTGTGAGAATCTGAAACTAGTTTTGTTTTGCTTTTAGGAGAAAAAGGAGCCATCAAATCTTGAAAAGTTGGAGTGAGTCAAATATACCCAAGATCAAATGTGTGAATCCCAGGGCTGCACTTACTCACTTCTTGCAGGGAATGCTCTTTTCCTCCTAATCCATTATGCTAATACATATGCCACATTTTATGAGGCCAAGGTGAAAAGTAATCAGGCTCTATTGTAACTAAGCCTGTTTAGCTGACACATGACACCCACAAGTATTTCTAGCCCAGCAAATCAAGCCCGCTGGTATCTGCTGGGAGGTGATGAACAATGAGGTAATCACAAAGGATTGTCTCGCCAGGGCACTTTGTGAGGAGGTGGCAAAACAGGCTTGGGATCTGAAGTTTTAACCCTTTTTTACTGGACATCTGGTGCTGCAGATACCGCTGAAATGAAGTGGCTGTAATCCTGACACGCATCTGGGCCCGCTACCGTGGCACTGTTTCCCTGAAATCTGCAGTGTGGAAAAACATGTAGCTGCCTGCAGAGCTGCACTCTAAGAATTTTCAGGATTCCAACTGACTGTTCACCTTTCTGTGGCCCTGGAATCACCCACCAGCAACAGCCTTTGTTGAATGGCTTTAATGCATTTGAGATGGGCTTTGTATTTTAAGCATCAGAGAAGGAAGGGCCCAATAAGCTGCTGACCTAGAGAAGGTGGTGAAAAGGAGCCAGTCTCAGGGTGAGAATGAGCAAGAGAGATGCACCTAAAATCAGTGTTAGGGGCCAAATGAACCAGGAGAGAAGCAATCATGTCTTCCCGTTAGTACTGATGGCTTTAAAACACCAAGAGAAAACCCGAATGAGTAAACTGACTCGGGCTTAACTACCAATTAATTAACTTTAAGGAATTAATGATTAAAATGATCTTAATGTCTACCCCCTCTTTTTTAGAGTAGCACTGCCTGACTCCTATTCTGACTTCACAGTCACTGCTTCTGACTTTCCCAAGCATTCTAATCGTGGCTGTGGCATCTCTGTTAGTCGCTCAGTCGTGTCTGACTCTTTGTGATCCCATGGACTGTATGTAGCCCACCAGGCTCCTCTGTCCATGGAATTCTCCAGGCAAGAATACTGGAGTGGGTAGCCAATCCCTTCTCCAGGGGATCTTCCTGACTCGGGGATCCAACCCAGGTCTCCCTCACTGCAGGCAGANTCAGTCGTGTCTGACTCTTTGTGATCCCATGGACTGTATGTAGCCCACCAGGCTCCTCTGTCCATGGAATTCTCCAGGCAAGAATACTGGAGTGGGTAGCCAATCCCTTCTCCAGGGGATCTTCCTGACTCGGGGATCCAACCCAGGTCTCCCTCACTGCAGGCAGATTTGTTACCCTCTGAGCCACCAGGGAAGCCCAGCACCCCTCCCCTAGTCCCTCTGGCTCCAGCAAGGAGACACAAATTGCTCTCAGTTGACTAAAAGCTGCTTTCAGACAGATCTGGGTTCAAATCTTTCCAGATTCTATAATAATGGGAAGGTGACTTACCTGCTCTAAATCTTAGCTTCCATGTCTGCAAAATGAGATAAATAGAAACCATATTTAGAAGATATGAAGACAATATTGTTTAGAAGACAAACGGATCATGAAAGGACAAGCCTAGCGCCATGCCTGGGGAAGTACCCAACAAATGGTAGCTAGTATAATTGGGCTTCCCAGATAGTTCAGCGGTAAAGAATCTGCCTGCTGATGGAGGAGATGTGACTTCGATCCCTGGGTGAGGACGATCTCCTGGAGAAGGAAATGGCAACCCACTCCTGTATTCTTGCCTGGAGAATTCAATGGACAGAGGAATCTGGTGGACTACAGTCCATGGGGTTGCAAAGAGTTGGACAGGACTTAGTTGGACAGAATCTTAAAACAAGGTATTATGATTGCTCCAGGTGATAAAAACCTTCATGCTAGATTTTCTTTATATTTCTTCACAAAGCAACGTGGTATCACTTGATGTGATGTCCCCTGGCACTGTTGCAGCTGAGGATAAGGGGAACATGGTGATAGGGTGTTACTAAATGTCTGGATAAAACAGATTTACTTGGAAGTGTAATAGTGGGGCTCTTTAGATAATGTGACTCAAGATTCCTTTGTCTTCATTTTCTTTCTTGGTTCTAGTTAACATTTCTATCACATTTCTAACAATTACAAACTTTTCCTCTCCCTGGCAATTGTTCTGTTCAGTTCAGTTCAGTCACTCAGTCATGTCCAACTTTTTGCGACCCCATGAATCACAGCACGCCAGGCCTCCCTGTCCATCACCAACTNAGTTGGTGATGGACAAGGAGGCCTGGCGTGCTGCGATTCATGGGGTTGCAAACAGTTGGACACGACTGACTGAATTGAACTGAACTGAACTGAATGATAGATTAATGAAATATAGCACACGGTGATGAAAAATACATAAGTAATTGAATTATGTTATGCTGCCTTCTCAGTGATTGAAATGGTCTCAATAATCACCTTTATTTATTAATTAGTTACTATCCTTGCAAAATTTTTCAATCTGCCATTCTGAATTTTACCAAGAGGTAAGAAATCTAATGGATTTCCCAGGTGGCACAGTGGTAAAGAATCTGCCTGTGTGCCAGTGTAGAAATGCAAGAGACTCAGGTTCAATCCCTGAATCAGGAAGATCCCCTGGAGAAGGAAATGACAACCCACTCCAGTGTTCTTGCCTAGAGAATACCATGGACAAAGGAGCCACATGACTGAGCACATTAGCACAAGAAACCTAATGGATTTTCAGTCTTAAATAGGACTATAAAATATCTCTTCATGACCACAAAATTAAACACAACGATATCTCTCATTCATTTTTTTTTTCTTTTCCTATCTGTTAGGCCTACCAAAATCTATTTTAGTCACAAAATTTCCAAGAGACCTCTTCCGAATTTGTCAGTGTATTTCCATCTCTCCATTCTACAAATTCCATTTTTTTGTGTGGTCAATTTTTTTTAAAATTAGTGCTTCCCTGGTGGCTAAGATGATAAAGAATCTGCAGGCAATGTGGGATACCAGGATTTGATCCGTGCATCAGGAAGATTCCCTGGAGGAGGGCATGGCAAGCCACTCCAGTATTCTTGCTTGGAAAATTATATGGAGAAGAGCCTGGCAGGCTGCAGTCCACGGGGTCGCTAAGAGTCGGACACAACTGAGTGACTAACATGCACACACATTTTTAAAAATTAGAGTGTAGTAGATTTACAATGTTGTCATAGTTTTAGGTGTACAGCAAAGTGATTCATATATATATATATATACACACACACACACATATATAGTTGTTGCTGTTTTTTTAGTTACAAAGAGTAGTACACTACTGAACCAGCTTAGCACACATGCATGCATATGTGTGTGTGTGTCTGTATATATATATTTTTTCAGATTATAGATTTTCCATTATAGATTATTATAAGACATTAAATATCATTCTCTATATTATACAGTAGGTCTTTGTTTTTCTATTTCCTATATAGTAGTGTGTTTTTGTTAATCCCAAACTCCTAATTTATCCTTCCCCATCTCCTGTTTTCCCATTTTATAACCACAAGGTTTTTTTTCGTATGTCTGTGAGTCTATTTCTGTTTTGTAAATAAGTTCATTTGTATCATTTTTTTTAAGATTTCACATATAAGTGATATCATATGATATTTGTCTTTATTAAGTGGCTTCACTTAATAAGTAATCTTTAGCTCCACCCATATTGCTACAAAGATTTCATTTTTTATGGCTGAGTAATATTTCATTATATATATGTGTGTGTGTGTGTGTGTGTGTGTGTGTGTGTATACACGTCTTCTTTAGCCATTCATCTGTCATTGGACACCTAAGTTGCTTCCGTCTCCCCTATTGTAAACAGTGCTGCTGTGAACACTTGGGCGCATGTATCTTTTTGAATTAGACTTTTCTCTGAATATATGCCCAAGAGTTGGATTGTGGACCATGTGGTAACTATATTTTTAGTTTCTTGAGGAACTTCCATACTGTTTTCCATAGTGGCTACACCCATTTATATTCCCACCAGCAGCGTTGGGGGCTCCCTTTTCCCCACACCCTCTCCAGCATTTCTTGTAGATTTTTTTAAATAATGGCCATTCTGATTGGTGTAAGGTGGTACTTCATTGCATTTTTTGACGTGCATTTCTCTAATAATTAGCGATGATAAGCAGCTTTTCATGTGCCTGTTGGACATCTGTATGTCCCCTTTGGAGAAATGTCTATTTAGGTCTTCTGACCATTTTTTGATTGGATGGCTTGTTTTTTTGTTACCAAACTATAGGAGCTGCTTGTATATTTTCAAAATTAATCCTTTGTCAGTCTCATTATTTGCAAATATTTTCTCCCAGTCCATAGTATGTCATTTTGTTTCATTTATGATTTCCTTTGCTGGACAAAAGCTTATAGTTTGATTAGGTTCCATTTGATCTTATACAAATTCTTAAGGACTTATTTATGGTGAGTACTTTCAACAGTATGGAATGGGACCTAGGATAGATTGGAGTGAGTGAAGTACTTTTATTTTTTTGCCATGGGCTCCAGTATGGCTCGTCAGACAACTATTGGTGATCTTCCCTTTATTTAAAATTTTTATAATTTGTTATTCATGGATTTTTTATTAATTACTGAGTTTTTTGGTACTCAAATTTTGCAGCCAAGACAACAAGCTCACTTGCCTTACCCCATCCTGGCCCTGGTATGGAAATCATATATGAGTTGGTATACAAGTGGGAGATTTGTCACTCCTGGGAAGGAATGAGCTGTGGAAAGTTATCTACTTTTCACAACTTAAAAGTATCCAGGATGTCTGCATGTGACACTGGAACAAGAAAACTGGGTTGAAAAGTCATTGATCATCCAAAGGAAGTAGAAGCATCCACAGAATACCTTAAAACACGTGGTATCAGGAAAATCAAACCACCAACATGATGAGAAAATACAGGAAAAAATCACATATTTTAGATTCACTATTGGGCTTACATTAAAAAGTGAAGATTGTAGAATAAGGAGAGCCAAGAAGCCATGTGATCTAGGGAAAGTTTTTTTTAATTTATTTATTTTAAACTGAATAATAATTGCTTTACAGTATTACATTGTTTTCTACCAAACATTAACATGAATCAGTCATAGGTTTACCCGGGCCCTCTCTCCCTTGAACATCCCTCCCCATCCTACCCCTCTAGGTTGTTATGGAGCCCCGGTTTGAGTTCCCTGAGTCATATAGCAAATTCTAGGGAATTTTTTTTTTTTAATCCTGGAATCATCTCTTTAAAATGAAGCATACTGGAAAGCCAGTCTATAAATCTATAAATAAGTCAGTCCACTGGTGGGAGGTAGGGTGTGTAACATGGAATTCCCACACTTCTTTCCTCGTCCCTCAGGCTGTTTTCAAAACCTCTGAACTAATCCAGTTGGCATATTTTAAAACAAGGTCATACCTAGAGGTTCCATAAACTGATCCAGGTTCTCCAACCAGGAAGTGACAAGAACAGAACTAGAATTTGGGTTTCTCATTCTCAGCTTTCTGTTCCCTATGCCCCAAAACCGAAGGAGTCTTGGAAGAACCTGCATTCGGCCTCCAGCTTTCCTGGTCTCAGAATTTGTCATGTTTGGGAAAGAATCTATAGTTCACTTAATCTTTTACCTTTATTCTCAGGAAGCCTATAACCTACTCATAGTAAATCACAGCACCCTTGCAGGAGTATTCACATTTTCAACTAGATCAAAGCTCTGGGTTAAGGATGGTTCTGACTTTTGGCTGCACATTAGAATCACCTGAGGAGACTTTAATAATACTAGATGCTGAATTATCACCTCACATATTCAGGTTTAATTGGTTTGGGGTAAAGCTTAGTATATTTTTGGTATTTTTTTTAATGCCCCAAAGTATCCTAATGTGCCAGCAAGACTGAGAACTGAGTTATAGTAATAAAACTAACTATATATGTGTAGACCTCAGCCAGTAGATGAATAGTTAGCCATAATTACCTACTGCAGCTTGGAAGTAAGGCCAGTCTTGACTAACACAGCAGCAGTGCTAGGGTCAATGCTCACATCACTGAACCAAGCAAGCCCCTCCCCAACCAACTGCCTCATTAGGACTTTAGACATTTTTAAACATTATTAATAAATTAGGCTGCACTGTGAGACATGCAGGGTCCTAGATCTCTGACCAGGGATCGAACCCACGCCCCCTGCAGTGGAAGGGCAGAGTCCTAACCACTGAACCACCAGGGAATTTCCCCTTTATACATTTTTAAATTTCCCTTTTCCTCTCATTATACTCTTAAAATCTTTATCAACATTGCTTGTCCTGGGATGGGAGGAGGCTCAGAAAATACAGGAAAATACATGGAAGAAAATTAATATTATCCATAACCCTACCACCCAAAGATAAGGCTTGTTTACATTTTTTGTTTGATCTTGAATCTTTTCTATTCAGATGGATAGACATGAAATTATTTACAAGGTAAGATCATAGTGGACATAATACATATTTATTTTTTAATTTGTACAGGCATATGGAAAATGCTCAAATAGGATGAAATTTTACACAAGAAGTGAATCTCCCCTTCCACTGCCTACCCACCTCTCACCTCCTCAGAGGCAGCCAGTGTTACTAGTTCTGTGGCAGACTTACAGAAATATTAATAGCTATATTTTCTAGTTACAAAAATGGTTGCATACTACACAACCTATTCTATAATTTGCTTTCCTTATAATACATCTCAAAGATGGGTCCATGCCTTCACCTTTCTTTTTGACCCTGCATAATTTTCCAGTGTAGATTCCCTACAATTTCTTAACCAGTCCATTACTGGTGAGTATTTGTTTCCAATGTTCTGCTACTTTTATAATAAATATTTATTTATGTGTTTAGTTCTTTGTTCTTCCCTTAAATTTTTTCATTTACTAAGTATACTTCAAAAATTATGCCAATGGCTACTGGGCATTCCATTGCGTGAATTTATAATAATCTATTCAAATAATACTGAACTGTTAGACATCTGTGTTGTTTCCATTTTTATCATTATGAATGATGATGCAATGAACAATCCTTACATATAAATCTTTGTGTCTCCATGTCCCTAGAATAAATGAAACAGGATATAATTATTGATCCAAAGGACATACTCTACTTAAGGCTTTTGACATAGAGTGCCAAATTGTTCTCCAGAAAGTTCATAGCAACTTCCATGAGTAATATATTAAAAGTTTAATTTCCACATCTTCTTTAAACTACAGTTATTGACTTTCAAATTATAGGATTGAATAATTAAAGTGAAGTCACTCAGTCTTGTCTGACTGCGATCCCATGGACTGTAGCCCACCAGGCTCTTCTGTTCATAAAATTCTCCAGGAAAGAGTACTGGAGTGGGTTGCCATTTCTTCCTCCAGGGGATATTCCCAACCCAAGGATTGAATACAGGTCTCCCGCATTGCAGTCAGAAACTTTACCGTCTGAGCCACCAGGGAAGCCCAATTATAGGACTGGCCCACTCTAATTTGAAAAGATACATGTACCCTGATGTTCATAGCATTATTTACAATAGCCAAGACATGAAAACAACTCAAGGGCCATCAACAGACTATTGATTCAAGAGGATGTGGTGGTGGTGGGGTGTGTGTGTGTGTGTGTGTGTGTGTGTGTATGAAATGGAACATTACTCAGCCATTAAAAAGAATGAAATAATGTCATTTGTAGCAACATGGATGTACCTGCATAATATCATACTAAGTGAAATAAGTCAGATAAAGACAAATATTATATGATATCACTTATATGTGTAACCTAAAGAATAGTACAAATGAATCTATGTATGAAACAGAAATCAGCTCACAAACATAGAAAACAAACTTATGGTTAGCAAAGGGAACAGGGAAGGGACAAATCAGAAGTATGGGATTAACAGATATAAACTAAAATAGATACATAAAATAGATAAACAACAAATAAGGATTTCTTGTACAGCACAGGGAATTATTTTCTATATCTTGTAATAACCTATAATGGAAAATAATCTGCAAATATATATATATATATAACTGAATCACTTTAATGTGCACATGAAACTAACATAATATTGTAAATCAACTATATTTATAGAACAATGATGATAATAAAAAAGTATTAGAATGGAAAATAAAATTATGGGATTGGTTTAGGCTCAAAATACTTATAATTTATTATCTAACTGTAATCTTTCTTCATCATTATGAAATACTCTGAGGCTTCAATAATTTCAGAGTTTTTTTAATAGACAGATGCATGCATGCATGATAAGCTGCTTCAGTCGTATCCGACTCTGTGCGATCCTATGGACAGCAGCCCACCAGGTTCCTCTGACCACAGGATTCTCTAGGCAAGAATACTGGAGTGGGTTGCATTTCCTTCTCCATAATAGACAGATGCATCTATCTAATCACAACAAACACTATTTTAACTGAATAATTAGCCATGTAGATAACTACGTTTTAGAAACTCAAAAGCCGTTTTATTTTAGGGAGTTCAAATAAAACCCATCATTCAGAGAAAAGTCTTCTTGGTGGTAGTAAATCCAAAATATTCCAGACTTTAACAGAAATCTACCAGATCCCTAGTTTGGATACACCTTGAGCTTGTTCTGTATGTATTTCCAAAACTTAATTCTGAAGATGCACAATCCCCTTTTAACTCTTTGTGTCTAGGGGTATATAGTTTGTAAAAAGTAAATAGAAGTTCTATAGGCTGAGCCTTCACTTTCATTCACAAGGAGTCCAAGGGAAGGATCAGTTTGCTTAGCTTCCTGAGGATTGGACCTCAGTGGTGACATTTTGCAGGGATCAAGGAAAGGATGTTACCAATTAGTGAGGGAAAAAATGCTCCCGAGGAAGAGAGAAAGTCCTATTAAATATCTACTTAAGCTATCTATTTAATAGGCTACATGCTACACATTTGCCACTGTATATGTAGGGAAAGTCTCCAAATAAAGTACACTTCAATTGATTTTTTAAAAATAAGAGCTAGATTAACTGAGAGTGAAGCAGTTTCACAGGAACTCTTTCAACCATTCAGTGCTTAAATCTTTCTAAAGTCATCACACATCACTTCTCTTGGACTCTATGTCCTGCCAAGTGATTAATATCTAAAGGTCTGAAATCACTCAAATGCACCTAAATTATAGTTAGAATTTACCTGACGTACATGCCTTACAAGATTTTTTAGTTGAGCCTGCCTGGAGAATTTTGAGGCATGTGGTGGAATGTCAAGGAGATGGCAGATTGCTGAGATGCATGTGGTTGGCTCTGAAATGCCACCTAAGCCATGACACTATGCCAAAGGTATTTATTTCAGTGTTCATTTTTCCACAAGGATGGGTGCGAGGCTGCCAGTTCCACTAACTGCACTTCCAGGACTATAGATTCTAAACTTCTTCAAGGCAGGAACAGAAAAAGAAAGGTTATCTGAGGATTCGAGAATCGTTCTCTTCTCCTCATTGAAGTAAGAGGAGTATTTCAATACCAGGTTGATCCACAGGGGCTTGATGACTATAAGGAAGGCAGAATATTGATAAAATGGCAGGAAAACAATTTGCGTCTCCTCAATGCATCATATTCAAATGATTTCAATCTTATTTATTCTAAGGCCACATTTGTCAACTCAGTAAAATAGACATATCTTACAAAGGCTGTTATGTCACTGAATAACAGCCTCAAACTCTATGATCTAACCGTGGGGACCACTCATGGCATGTCTTAGGGCTGGAGTTGGCAGGCATCGTATTAGGGTAATAGGGGGAGAAATGGGCAGTGTAAGGGGAGGATCACACTTTTTTTGCCCATTGAAGCCTTACAGATCCTGCTCTAGGTTCTTTCTGAGGCTGTTTAGTTATTACTCAGTGTCCAAGAATTGGAGTTATATGAGCTCACAGTTCAAATAACCCCATTTATTCCTTTCATCATTTTTATTCATTCACTCATATATTTAACCAATTCCCATTTTGCAGCAAGTCAGGATATAGAAAGAGGAAGACTGATTGGAAGGACTGGCATCCTGATTAGGAAAGTTGGCCACAAGGCAGGGAGACTGGAACTTGGTTCTACTTCCTGGGACAGGCTAAGTCCTCTGGGGAACTGGGTTCAAGGGAGGTTAGCAAAACAAAATTTAGGAGCTGAGATCAAATCTGGTATACTGTCTCAAAGGGGGTTTTGCACAATGTGATATATTGCTTATGCCCAGACAGTAGGGCTGGTGCTGATCCCCAGAAAGTCAGGCTCAACCGTAAGTCCTGGATTGGTCCTGTGAATTGGAGATGGACCATTCCTGTGTTAGGGACTCATTGCTATGTGGAGGAAGCAGGCACTGAGCTTCCCTGGTGATTCAGTCAGTAAAAGAATCTGCCGGCAATGCAGGAGACCCAGGTTTGATCTCTGGGTCAGGAAGATCCCCGGGAGAAGGGAATGGCTAACTACTGCAGTATTCTTGCCTAGAGAATCCCATGGACAGAGGAGCCTGGCAGGCTACAGTCCACAGGGTCGCAAAGAGTCAGATACGACAGAAGAACTAACACCTTCACTTACTTTCAGGCACTTGACAATTCTTTCCTTCCCTTTCCAAGCAGGATCTGCTTAACAATTTCCTATTCTAGGTTTAGCTAAAACCAGTTTCCAACAACTTTAGATTTCTTCAAAATTAATCTTTCATAATATTTTGTCTATTCATCAAATAAATATTTTAAAAATAATAATATAGATGCATATATTGTTCTAACACTTTCCTCATAAGCAAGTATTCTTTTTAGAAAATAAAATAAATTCAAAATTATTAATATTGCTTCTAGAATTACACAGTACACATCCTCAGATATACATTTCTGGAAGCCTCCATATTTTGTTCTTCATGGTAATTGTTAGTACTTAGTAATTTTGTTAAATTTTCTCGTCATAAAGAGAGCAAAACAAGACGAAAAGGAAGAGAGAAAGAAAGAAGCCATTATGAAAACTGAGGATCCTCGATTGCAAAGAAAGGACAGGAATTATCACCTTCGGGTGTCAGTATAATAGTTAGACCATGTCCAAAGTAGAAACCATACTTCTTTGCATATTTTATAATATTATTTTCTGATTAGAAAACATGTGCTTACTCTGAAAAATTTGGGAAATACAAAAAAGTATAAAGGAGGATAATAAAATTACTCTGAAGCCCAGCATGGCAAATATTTTTCTACATATCATCTATCTATTTTCTTTTTCTTTAAATCACACTGTGCAGCTTTTAGGAACTTCCCTGACCAGGGATTGAACCTGGGCCACAGCAGTGAAAGCCTGGAATCCTAACCGGTAGGCCATCAGGGAACTCTCTATTTCCCTATAAAAGTGTAAATATGTGTTTTTGAACAAAGTTAGGATTAGGTATCACATCCCATTTTGAATGTCTGCTCTTTTTACTTAGTAATCTCTTATGTTTTTTTCTCATCCTTACATATTTTATAACATATTTCTTCATTGAGCACTTAATAATTTATATTCACCTTTCTCCCACTGGAGCACATTTTAATCTT
This sequence comes from Neotragus moschatus, assembly GCA_006410615.1. NCBI lineage: Eukaryota > Metazoa > Chordata > Mammalia > Artiodactyla > Bovidae > Neotragus > Neotragus moschatus. Next base: position 1,981,455 of record SJYA01002750.1, read on the forward strand.
GCCTTTTTCTTCTCATTAATGTAAACAGCACTATCACAAACATCCTTGTCAAAATCTTTTGAGTACCCCTGAATTGTTATCCCAGTCAGAAAGTTAATGACTGGGACAGAAGAATCAAATCATACTATGATTATTTTTATGGAGAGAATTTAAAACTAGAAGATAAGCAAAATATAGAGAAGAGAGAGGCCTGTTTTATCTTCAACAAACTTCCTAATTCCTACCATCTAGGAGACCTGTTCTGTTAGTCCTATGTCTCATTCCTCCCACCTGGCCACTCCTGAGACACGGTGTTTACTCTGGAAGGAATGCTACCTGGTAGTGCAGGGTAAACAGAGCAGAAGGAACTAAGACCCAGGCCTGGAACCACCAGAGGACACTGGATGTGTAATGCAGGAGCTGTTCCACCTTCAGACTGGCGGAGAAATCACAGCTGTGGATCAGATGATGCATCCGTGGGGCCCAGCGGGATCTGGGGCTGTTCAACGATACAGAAGGGAGTTCTAGCAAATGGAATGAGCCAGCTGTGTGCAATCTAGAATGAGTGCTACTGAAGGACTAGGTAGGCTGTCATTATTCATAAGATCTGTCTGTGAGGTTGCTGCTGCTGCTGCTGCTAAATCGCTTCAGTCGTGTCCGACTCTGTGCAACCCTATAGACAACAGCCCACCAGGCTCCCCCGTCCCTGGGAATCTCCAAGCAAGAACACTGGAGTGGGTTGACATTTCCTTCTCCAATGCATGAAAGTGAAAAGTGAAAGTGAAGTTGCTCAGTCGTGTCCGACTCTTTGCGACCCCATGGACTGCAGCCTACCAGGCCCCTCCGCCCTTGGGATTTTCCAGGCAAGAGTACTGGAGTGGGGTGCCATTGCCTTCTCTGGTCTGTGAGGTTAGCCAAGGCTAAAGTTCAGAGACAGAGATGCAGTCTGCAAGATCAGGAAGTGGCAAAGTTTTGACAAGGAAGCAGGGAAGCAGGTCCAGACCTGGGATTATACTTGTGAATGAGAAAATGTTCTGACTTGGGGACTAAATAAGTGAATAAATCAACTGGAGTACAAATCCCATTTTAGGGGAGATGTGTCAGTTAAATCAGGCAAATGAAGCGGCAGGAACAAGCAACCCCTGCATCTAAACAGTTTAAAACAACATGTTATTTGTTCCTCATGTCCACTGCATAGCAGCAGGAGGGCTCCAATGTACATCGTCCTTACTTCGGAATCCCATAATAACCTGTATTATCTACAGTTGCCACACTGGGGTGAAAGGACTGGAAGTTCAACTTCAGTAATTAAATGGTTTCATTTATATTTCCTTGGCCAGAGCAAGTCAGAGCAAGTCACGTGGCCATGACTAACATCCAGGGAAGAGCCAGGAAGGAGGGGTGAACTTTAAATCTTGATGGACTTTGGCAGTGGCTGCCAGATAATGACCGAACCTAGGTTCTAAAGAAGAGAGACTATGAAGGGAGGGAAGAGTCAAGGCGTTCAACTACTACTTACCTGAATCCTAAGGTCCCTTCATCTGGAACCGACAGTGTGAGTCAGGTTTCAGCAGACTGGGGATCCTGTCCCAGCTGACTTTGAGAAGGAGCAGCAGGCACATGGTGGACACTGAACTGGGAGGATGGTGCAGTTAGAGAAACCCCACCCAACAGCTGCTTTCTTGAGTTCATGACTCAAAAGGCTGAATTCTAGTCTGTCCAGGCTATCCAGGATGCCACATAATCTGTTCCTCAAATTTGTACTTTAAGGTACAATTGTCCCCGCTGTCTGAAAGTAGAGCATTCCTATGAAAACTTTCATAAGCCAAAAGGGTGTGAACAAAGAAGCAATTACCTTGAGATGCATATTGCTAATAGATGCACAAAATGAATCAAGATGAAGCGCAGATGCTCACAGACACAGTTCAAAGCTATGGCGGCTGATGCTGAGATGCTGAGTGTAGCTCCCAGGGAGGGAGGTTTCCGGGGTTGCTCTTGCTGCTCTGGTTGCGTGCTGACTCCGTAACAACTCACTATGAAACAAATGTTGAACGATGTCACTTTTCACCTCTTGACAAAAATCTTCTGATTTCTTTCGGTACAGAGTAGGTCCTTCATAAAAGTGAAGTGGCCTAAAGTGAACTTCTGAAAAGTGGGGTAACCCCTTCAGCAGGGTTGTCATGATTTAGCTCCCATGGGAAGAAAAAAGCATTTGTGTGCATCCAGGTATGTAGAAACAAATGTCAAACAGCTGAATGGCATCATGAGATGCGTTTATCTCAGGCATATTTGGAGACATTTGTTTAAGGTACATTACATGCCAACCAGGGCCTCTCATTTTGGTAATTATAGTTTGGGGGGACTTCCTAAGCTCCTTACAACCCCTAAGTATTTCTAGAACCCCTGCTGTGCCCTTGGGACTGTGCAGGGTGCGGCTCCTGACCTTAAGCAATTATAGCAAAAAGATGACAAGAGAAAGTAAGCACTCGCTTAGTGTCCATTTCAAACAGTTCAAATTTTGGAGGATTTTCTGAAGAGTCAGAAAAATGCTAATTTCACTCTCAAATTAACAAGAAAGAAGCTTGTGGGTTTTCTCTTCATAATAAGCTTTTCTAAAGGAAGAGATTTTAAATTTAGACTAAGTTTATCCAGTCTAAGGTGGGGGAAGGAAACGATTGAGTAAGTGTGGAAATCACTTATTTTATGATTGTTTCGTTGTTTCAGTTGCTAAATCACGTCTGACTTTTTTGAGACCCCATGATAACCCCACCCAAGTGCCACATCATGGCAAACAGAAAAGCATTACTCCCTCAATCTTGTCTATTTGCAACAGAAAGTGTGAATTACAAACCTTCTCCAACACAGGGTGCATTTTTCGCTAATTAATAGTATGCAGTCTACAAGTTAAGCATCCTAATTGATTTGCAAAAGGTTAGGGTTGTCAAAACTAGCTCCCATGGTCAACACCATGCTTAATTCTTGCATGGGTCCGGATGAAGTTCATGACTGGAATGAATGTGTGGCTCAGTTTCTGTCTGCATGGGTTCATTTAAACAGCTGGATATCAAATAATAAGTGCTTGCACATTTTAAGTGTGTGACCACCGTAGAGATCTCTAGAAATTAGATCCCTTACAATGCTTTATTCCCTTTATAAAAACAAAAAATGTTCAACTATAAGAATCATTATAAATTTTCTCCTTTCAAAAGAGAATGTATATGAGTGAAATATTTGACATTTATAGAAACTTTAAAATTAAAAAATATATTCCCAGAAAAACCTTCATGATTAATTTCCTGCAAGTCTTTGGAAGTCTTTGAAATAGAAAAAGAAAAAAAAAAAAAAAAAAGTGCCCTCAGAGACAGTCTTCTACCTGTTGGTGGTCAATTCAATTACTCTGACCAAAAGTAGGAAATTTTATAATTCATAATTTACTTTGGTGATTTATCCAATTTTCATGGGATAAATATTATTCTTATTAGAAAAATAACCCCTCATTATTTAAGAAGCCTCATGCAGGGATTGAAAATGATGATACAGCCATTTCATAGTGACAGCAATGGCAAAATCAAGGACAATAAAGTTTTATCCTTATGTATCTTTATGGCATTATGCCCAAATCATTTAGAATGTAGTTGTAGTTAGGACCCTAAACAAGTTTAAAAGGCAAAAAACTAACATTTCACATTTCTCAGGACCTAAATGGCTCAGTGGTTTGAAGGAAAATATACAGCTTAAAGCATTAGTGGTTTTGAAATTCAGGTTAAGTCCTGCCAAGAAATTCAAACTTGAATATGTTTAACAGACAAATACAATAAGGCTTTCCTCAAAATACATTATTATTTAATGGAGATGATCCTTGTTTCTTCCATTCTCAGATGAGTTTTAAAATTTCTTCCATTTTTGGTGCATTTGGAAGATGACTATGTTAATTTTGATTTTCTGATTGCTAAACATAGCCTTTCCTTTCCTTTTCCCATAGTGTGAGCTGTATCGATGCATTTTGTTTGGTGGAAATTTAGCTTTCTTTTTTAATTAATTGTCATGCATTACTGATAATGTGAAGAAATGCGCATGCACAGAAGGCAATGGCACCCCACTCCAGTACTCTTGCCTGGAAAATCCCATGGACAGAGGAGCCTGGTAGGCTGCAGTCCATGGGGTCGCTAAGAGTCAGACATGACTGAGCTACTTCACTTTCACTTCTCACTTTCATGCATTGGAGAAGGAAATGGCAATCCACTCCAGTGTTCTTGCCTGGAGAATCCCAGGGACGGGGGAGCCTGGTGGGCTACAGTCTATGGGGTTGCACAGAGTCGGACATGACTGAAGCGACTTAGCAGCAGCAGCTACTTTTCTGAAGAGCAATTTAGTGACAGTAAAATAAATAAATAAAAGCCTATTTTTGACCTAGTAAAATGACATTTCTAGAAATCAAATGTTAGAGAATTGGCTAAATAAATTATGCTATATCATGTGATAGAATACGAAGTAACCATGAATAAGCATGCTACATAAAAAAATACCTAATGATTGTTAAAAACATAGTATCAAATGAAATACATTGTTAAATTGAAAAGCAGATTTTCAAACAATGTGAACAGAGTGATCCTAATTATGTTTGTTAGAGTTATATATATTTAATATGATACAATATAATATGATATAATAGGGATGTAGATCCAACCAGCCCATCCTAAAGGAGATCAGTCCTGCGTGTTCATTGGAAGGACCGATGTTGAAGCTGAAACTCCAATACTTTGGCCACCTGATGCGAAGAGCTGACTCATTGGAAAAGACCCTGATGCTGGGAGGGATTGGGGGCAGGAGGAGAAGGGGATGACAGAGGATGAGATGACTGGATGGCATCATTGACTCGATGGACATGGGTTTTGGCAGACTCCTGGAATTGGTGATGGACAGGGAGGCCTGGTGTGCTGCGGTTCATGGGGTTGCAAAGAGTCGGACACAACTGAGCGACTGAACTGAACTGAACTGAATAGAGATGTGTTTGAAAGGTTGTAGACCAAAATATCAATAGCTATATCTTTGGGAAGAGAAATTCTGGGTGACTTTTACTTTATACTTTCTGCTCGCCTGTATTTTTAAAGTTTCAAAAAGAACCTATTTTACTTTTGCAATTAAAATTATGTATGTATATTAAAATACATTTCTTAGAATGCAACATTATGAATGCATTTAATGCCACTGGGTTGTATGTTATGTATATTTTACCACAATAAAAAGGATACATTTATTTACTAAAAAAATCTGGGTGTCCTTGCGTTTGGTATGACTTTTTAGGTACAACACCAATATGATGCAGGGAAGAAAAAGTTGGACCTCATTAAACTTAGAAACTTCTTCTCTAAGAAAGAAATTATTATGAGAATGAAAAGATAAGCCACATATTGGGAGAAAATATTTACAAGACATATATCTGATGAAGGACTGGTGTCCAAAATATATAAAGAACTCTTAAACTTAACAAAAAGAAAATGGCCAACTCAATTTACAATGGGCAAGAGATCTGAATAGACATCTCACTGAAGAAAATATATAGATGGCAAGCAAGCATATGAAAAGATGCTCAACATCATATGTCATCAGAGAAAAGCAAATTTAAAATGACAATGAGATACAACTACCTACCTATGACGATGGCTAAACTCCAAAACATTGATGCCACCAAATGCTGATGAGGGTGAGGAGCACGAGGAACTCTCATCNGCAATTTGATCTCTGGTTCCTCTGCCTTAGGCAGGCATATTTCTCCCTCTCTCTTCAGTATCCTCACAAAGGGAAGAGATTGTTTTTGAAGGAGTTTTATTTTCTCTTTCCTTTTTTTTAAAACCACTTTATTGAGGTATGATCAACATACAGAAAGCTGTACATGTTTGATGAGTCTGGAGACAAGTATACAGCCATGAAACCATCTCTACAATCTATGCCATAAGCATATCCATTACTGCCAGAAAGTTTTCTTCTTGCCTTCTTTATTTGTTTGTTATTATTAGTCTTTAAAGGCATTTTCCATTGCCCTTCAAGTATTACTGTTGTTGAAACTGTATACGTTTTTGAAGGTCATTCATAATTTGGAAATTTTTTCATCTATCAACACTGGAAAAGTATTTTAAAATGAAATACCAGTGATAACAAAACAGAGCTAAATTTCTAAAAATCCCAAGGAGAACTGCTCTCACATTATTTTCATATTATCCAAATACTTATTAACAAGGATGGCAATTTATCTTTGGATGAACCATATTTACATATTTCTCCTCCCAAGGGTATATGAAGATTTTTAAACTTTCCTTAGTAGTTTAAAATTGTTTTCAAAATATGTAGACCCATTTTTCCCCCCACAAAAATAGAATTCATGACAAGGAAACTGAACACATCTCTCAGCACAAAACCTCAAGTGGCACAGAAATAGGTAAACTGCTGCGTTGTTGTTACGTTTACATCTCTTTAATGGAGACTTCTCTCTCTTAGACTTTTTCTGGGGCCACCACTGTCTTCTATCTTATTTAGTGTCACCTCCTCAAAGGGCCTGGCATGGTGCCTTGTTTAAAGAATGAAAAATCTACATTTCCTGTCAGGTCAGAGACTATCTCTGAACAGAGCAGCTACATGTGTGCAGAGAGTTGTCTAGAATTCATCCTCCCCCAAGTCAAGGGCCTCTGGTCTAGACAGAGCTTGGGACCTGAAGGATTGCCTGGGACCTGAAGGATTGCCCTGCTTGGTTTATATCTATTTCAGAAAGCATTACACCATGTATACACAGCATTTGTTGTTGATTATTTACGATTTGTGGTGATTTCTAGAAAACTTCAGGCCTCAGGCTCTTGGTGAGGCATATAATCCCCTATTATAACTGTTTCTATGAGGAAATCAGATTTGACTTATGTCTTTCCTAGTTACCTTGCCTTTACTGGGAGGATAGGTAGATTTGGAAGCTGCTTGTATTTCACTTTGCCATATGTAATTATAATATATATATAATCAGTCTTGAAAATTGGCTGGCTATATTCTGTTTCTCCTGAAACTATCTTGACTTCCTGCATATCTGTTTTATTTAGATGCTGTTTACCTTATGTTCTGCTGTCCACCTTATGCTCAAATTTAAGCTTAAAGACCCTTATTGGGGATCAAGTCTAAGGTGCCGGATTTTGACCTCACAGAACAGTAACTGATACGTCAACATTCCACTGTGATAAACAACAGGTGAAGATGTAGGTCTTCAAGAATAATCTCTTGTTAGCTCAAGTTTTGCTATTTGACAGCCCATCTGGTTTTCAGTCTGCTGCTATATTTAAATCAATAAACTTAAAAAAAATTACTACCTAAAATTTTGCTTAATTTGTAAATCTCACCATTTCTTGAGTACTATACGAGTTCTACAAAAACAGAAACACTACAACCAAAACAACAACAAAAAGAAAATATACAAAAATAAAATCACTGATTCAATCTTATTTTTTGCAATTGTCATTTTTGGATGCTAGCCAAGAATGAATTTTTTTTTTGATGCAGCTTATGCATTCAAAGTACAACCCCTTCCATTGTTATCAGAACAAAGATCACTCACTCTGAATGGCTCAAGATATGTAAACACAGCTGGTCTAATAGCTTGAGTAGCACTGAAACACTGCACAGAAGAGCTGGATTCAGGTGTGACCTAAAGACTCAGATGCTCTTGCACAGAAAGCCCAGAGGCTCTACATTCTATTCCTGATCTGTACAATCTATTCCTGATTGAGAAGAAAAACTTGTGCTCTCTAGAGAAGTTTCCTCCTTGATAAACCTTAGAACTAGATTTAGCCTTTCGGATTTCCCAGATAAGTAAGATTTCAAACAATGTTGGGGGACTCAGATAAAACTGCCAACTTTCAATCATGCTTAGTAAGAAACCTAAAAAATCTACCATCTCTATCATTTTATTAAAAAAGAACATTTTAACATAAAAGTATTAATAAAGGATACCTTTTTAAATGGAGAAGGAAATGGCAACCCACTCTAGTATTCTTGCCTGGAGAATCCCATGGATGGAGGAGCTTGGTGGGCTACAGTCCATGGGTCGCAAAGAGCAACTTCACGGCTTCACAATGGACCCTTTTAAAATTGAATACATTTAAGCTTTACCAAAATCTCTGTCTTCTTATTTTGCAGGGTGCCAGAGAACAGTTTATTGCACACAGTGTGGTGTTTGGGCCCAGTGGCCTCGTCATCCTCTGGTAAGAGCTGTTGACGCGCTGATGTCTGAATCCACCAGCAGCATCAGGTGGGGACCACTTTCCTCAGAGCCAGGCAAATGGAGAGCTTGTTAAACCCTAACATTTCACAGAACATACCCCTTCAAGGCCACACTTTGGCCACAAAGCAAGGCTCACATGCTGCCTGGGCTCCTTCAGGAGCAAGTCATGCCACTGAGAGCCTTTGTGAGCTGTGAAAAGAGAGAGAACTCTTGTAGCCTGGCACTCAGCACTCATATTTCAACTGTATCAGAAGCAAAGGAAGGGAATTGTTTTTAGTATTTTAAAATCTCATCCAGACCTTCCAAACTTCATGTTTTGAAATCCTTAATATTTGCAAGGGATAAATCCTAAGACACACCAAAAAAAAAAATCCTCCAAATCTATGATTATGAAGATTTTTGCACAGGTTCCTCATGTTTTAAAGAATTAATTTGGGTTTTTGTTTCTTTGTTTGTTTTTTGAGACATATTTATTCCTAAAGCATATCATCTTCTGAAACCAGGCAACTTTTGAAAGACTTACTCACTTTATCCTTCATATGATGACTATTTCTCTTTTTCACTAAAACCAAGTTTTTAATCACCCCAAGAGTTACTACCTAGGTCAGGAGTAGAGAAGAAACAAGTCTGATTGGAGAGGGTTGCAGTGACCAACGAGGCTAGCTTACTAGCTCCTCAATCACCCTCAACACTGGCTTCAAAGTACATGTGATTCGAATTTGAACCTCAGAAAAACTGCCAATTAACACATCACAAACCTTCATGGTCGATTGCAAATATTCAAAACCTAGAGTGTTAAATCTGTGAATTCCAAGGGTCTCCTGCATAGTTCTCTGGCAGTTCAGTGTTACATAATTTGGGGTGAGAAACCCAGGCTCCTGCTGGAATGGTAACGATCACTAACGACATCTTCTTTTTTTGCGATTTAAAGCACAGTAGAACACAAGTGCAATATATTTTTAAAAGCTAACATGCCAATTGCCAACATGATCTTTGCTTGTTTTCACTATGCACCGGCATGGTGGTAAATGGGTATTATGAATTAAGAAACTGGGAGATGGCTGAACATTGTTCAGAAAGAAAAGCTGGTTAAAGGTCTCTTTAGTGCTGAGGTACCGGGTTAGAGAAAAAATATCTCACATTTACCAGCATTCTTGAGGATTTCATGTTCTTTCAAAATAAACTTAAAATACTTTGCCTGGTTGCATGCATGATGACAGATTTTGAGAAGAAAAATAGTCACCTACCAGCCACTGGGTGGCTAAACAATGGTGTGGAATGTTTACGTCTTTCCAGCTGTGAGTGATGAGTTAGTCCTCCCAGACACTGCTGCGATACAAGACTCACCCTCGAAGGCACCCATGTCACAAAGGCCGTATCACTTCATGTTCCTCTGGAAAGACCCCTGATGGACATATAAGTGCTAAGTCAGAAACAGAATATGTGACGGAAAAAGATGGCCTGCATGGCTCATCCTCAGATTGCATGGGTCTCAGAGGGAATATGTTCCAGAGTTTAAAAGTCCAGACAACGTACATCTATTAAGTATTTACTCGAAAGCTATAGCTGTTTGGAATAAGTTACGAGAGAAGAAAAATAAACAGTCCCTGTCCTAAAGGAGCTTAAAATCTCATTGTGTTGATCAGAAGCAACACACTAACAGCAAATATAATAGTGCCATTTATTGAATGCTTACCAGATGGCTGCTGGTGTGCAATTTCATTTAATCGTCACGATAATCCTATGTGGAGGAGTCTAAGGCTGTCAACAGTTCTAAGGTTGTCTCGTCTAAGGTTATGGTCGAGAAAACTGAGGTTTAGAGAAGTAATTTGCCCGGTCAGTTGTCTCTGAATCGAAAGCACATGTTTTTAACATTTCATGATACATACATACATGTTATATGTACATACATACACAGATGACAGTGGGAAAAATAGAATTGTGACAAAGTGAAGAGTCGCTGTTACTTGCTGATGCTTTATGTAAAATGAACATGAACTTCACTAAATGTCTGTCTGATGGTACTGGTAGATATGTTGGTTTAATATGCCTACCTCTACTGAAGAGGTGAGGGGAACATCCAGATACCAGCTCAGATACCAGCCTCTTTTTTTCCCAAATTTTTTTTTTTTTTAATGTTCATGGGGTATATGGGATCTTAGTTCCTTGACCAGGAATCACACCGGCACCCCTTGCACAGGAAGGTGAAGTATTAACTACTGGACTGCCAGGGAAGTCCCAAAAGACTAGGTTTAAAGGAAAACTGTTTTAAGGTACAGTAAGAACTCACATTATCTGTTTGTCTTTGAGGACACTTTGAGGATGCTAACTCTCGAAACCTTTCTCTCCTTAATAATATAAAATTTCTCAAATTATCCTCTTATTTAATCAAAAAAACAGTTGCAAATTAAAGGGAAAGCTGATGTTTCAATTTCAGAAATCACCACTTTTAAAATATTTTCATGAAAATTTAAAATAATTTAAAATTGATCCCAATGGTTCTCATGTGCAGTAATTTTAATCACCTTTGCTAGATTTTATAAATATAACAACAGTAGTTCACATACTTTATTCTTATCACTTATAAGATTTTACTCTCCTCAGCTAAGAGTTGCCTATGAAACAGTCTACAGTTGCTCATTTCCAAATAACTGAGTAGAAATTCATTCCAATATGACTTATAAGAAGAAGTATGTCAGCTTTAGTGAAAGATAAACAATTGCCACTCAGGAAATCAATAGCAGAAAAGGAGAAGAGTAGACCTATGTATGTTTGGTTCCTAGAATACTTCGATAGATTTACCCCCAGACACTCAACACAGAATGGCTGAAAGGAACCAGGGATGTGAAGTTTGTACAGAGCTCTGCAAAAGATCTATTCTCAGCTAACTTGTATAATTTTATAAATTGTCAAATATTTAAGGACTTTGAAAGTCAAAAATAGTCAACTCTGGATGTGGAAAAAGAAACATTGCTTTCCAGAGCTGGGCTTCTAGGAGGGCAATATATTGAGCTAAGCCAGGGGTTCTGCACTGCAAAGTCACCAGCATAGACATTGTAGGCAAGGTTTGGAAGACTGGATGTGTCTAAAACCCACTGAAAGAGAAAGAACCTTCTCTACTCCATAATAAAGCAACCAATAAACATCTGTTTCTTGGCTGTCCCCAAGCAGAGGAGTACTCATCCTGCTTTCTCCCACTGTTTAGGGCTGGGAGTAACCGTTGTGCCAGTGGCCCACATTTAGTGAGGACTGAAGTTCTTTCACATCACACTCATTAATACTAGCCATCACATTGAATAGTTCACTCACTCCCCAACCCCCAAATGCCCTGGTCTAATATTTCTTTGACTTCCTCATTAAAAAAAATTTTTTTAAAACACCACCTCATTTTAGCAACCTGTTCCCAAGGTCTGGGCTTTACATCACCTGGAATTGAGACATCTGGAGACACTAAATACCACCAGCCCATTTTTCCATCCTTGCCCCACCCCTCTCCCCACCTTGGTTCAGTAATACCTGCCTTTCAACCTCATCTGGACCTGCTCCTTTCATCTCCCCCACTCATTCCAGTCTAATGAAACTTCTAGTGAGTTCTACTCTTTCCTTACTCTTGGTATGTTCTTTTACTTTTTGCAATCACACTCAATCCATCATTTCTAAGAACTTCCACCAACTGCTTTCTTTGCTGCTGTCCTCAGATTCCAGCATTACTGGAGAATATCAAACGGTCTGAAAATTGGTGCCACCTCAAATGTATGCCCCATGTCACCTGGGAACTCAGCGACTCTTAATACTGCTATGAGTTTCTGGTCTTTTTTCTGTTCTCACAGGTGCTATTTCTAACCTTCACACCACTTTTCTCAAGTTCCCTCTTCACTATCAGCAGATAATCTTGCCTTCCATTTCACAGAGTCAATAATGGTTATCAGGGAGGATATCTGTCAACATCCAGCTCCCGACCTTTACCTCTCTTTGCCTTCACACATCCTGTCTCAGAAAACTGGAGGTAGCTCATCCTGTTAGATTGTATTCATCTACCAGCATCATCAACTCTTGCCTCCCTAGAGGTTTAGATCTGGAATTACCTTTCCCACATAAAACCTAGAATAAATCCCTCTCATCTTAAAAAAATGACATCTCTTGTGGATTGAGTAGTGGCCCAAAGATGTAGGTCCAAGTCTTAACTCCCAGCACCTATGACTGTGACCTGATTTGGAAATAGGGTCTTGGAAGATATAATTAACTTAAGTATCTCACGATGACATCCTCCTGGATTTGAGTGGGTCCTAAATCCAACGATGGATGTTCTTAGAAAAGACAGAAAATGAGAAGACACACAGAAGAGAAAGTCCTATGAAGATGGGGGCAGAGCATGGGGTTCTGCTGCCCCAAGCCAAGGAATGCCATGGACTGCTGGCAGCCACCAAGAGCCAGGAGCCAGGAGCTAGGCACAGAGTGGGCTCTCTCGCAGAGCCTCCAGAAGGAACCAACTCTGCAGACACCTTAATCATGGCCTTCTGGCTCCCAGACCAAGAGAGAACACGTTCCTGTTGTTTAAAGCCATGCAGTCTGTTGTGGTTGTTACAGCAGACCCAGGGAACAAATACATCCTCCCTTCCACAAGCCCTGCTACTTATCAGTGATTTCATGAGTTTCCTTTCCTACTAAGAGTCTTTGCTTTTATACTCTATATCTTACCCTGCCTGTAAAACTGGAAGTGTGCTCCCCAAAGACATTATCTTCCACCACCCACATCTAATGGGAACTCCTAGTCCTCCCCTCACTGCGCTGTCTGCTGCATCCTTTGCTGTTTGTGGTCCCCTCCTTCCGTCTTCACAGCTTGCTTTTCCTCAGGTTTCCAAGATACCGCCTGTCCCTGCAGTACTTCCTACTTTTTGGTTGCTCCTTCTGGGTCCCTTCAGTGGACTCACTTCCCTCCTTTTTGTCTTACATTTCAGCATACCTGGGCTTCTTCCTTGGCCTCTTCTCACTTTCCAAGGCATTCTGGCTCCATCGACACACATGTCATGTCTAGACTTTCTAATGCAGTCAGAAAAGGATGATGTGTAGAAAGACTAATTCGTACAAATGTCTCTGAGCTCCAGTTTTTTCCTTTATATTATGATGAGGCCACCAACTTACAGGGTTGCCTCCAAGGCATGAAAAGTATGCCGTACCAGTGACGACTCAACATAGATTAGCTTCTTCCCCGTCCATCTCCTTAGCTCAGGTTTATCTCCTCATTCACTCACTCTAGAAATACTTATTGAGCACTACCATGAACAGGTCTGCTCTAGCAACACTAGACAGACAAGGTAACTTACACTCTAGTGGAAAAAAAAGAAAATGAACAAATAGATACAAGGGAACATTTCAGATAGTAATGACTTCTATAAAAGATAAGGAAAATAGACTGATATATTAGTGAACGATCAGGAACAGGGGATATTTCAACTAGCGTGCTCGGGTAGTATCTCTCTGAAAAGGTTATATATGAGCTGAATACTGACTGACAAGAAGACAGCCTTGCAAAGAGCTGGCAGAAGGAACATTCTGGGTAGAAGGAACTTTGAGTACAAAGGATAAAGGTAGGAGTGAGCTTGGTAGGGTGAGAATAGGAAGGAGGCCACAGTGTCTGGAGTGCAGTGAGCAGAGAAAGGTCACAATCTCTCATCTGCATGATCGCAGTTGCTTCCAAAAGGACCTGTCCCTGTGGGTCTCTTCCCACTTTGAATCCTTATTGTTGCCATTATTTTAAATTATTATTAAAATAGTAATAATAGAAAACAGTGTGGGGCATATCAGATGTATCAGACATTGAGTGCTTTATACACACTAAACAATTTAATCACATTCCAGCAACCCTCTGAGGTAAGTATCATTACCTATTTTCTCCATTTAGCAGGTGGGAAAATGAGACACAAAGAGATTAAGTAACTTTCATGAGTCCTAGAGAATGTCAGTGATGGAGCTGGGATCTGAATACAAGAAGTGGGGTTTGAACATATATCTGAATGTGTCACTCTCCTGACCTAAATCCGTCAGAGGCTGCCCAGGACTTTCAGGATTAGAGTGTGAGCTGTTTCATCATCTGCCCCTGCCTCCCTCCCCAGCCTTGGTTTCTCCTGAACACACTCAGATCACTCACTGGCCTGGGACATGCCATGTGTTCTCATATATCACCCCTTTGCATGGGGTCTTCCCTCTGCCTAGAACACTCTTTCTCCTCTTCTCACCTGGCTGTTTCAATGATTTGGTCAAGATTCAGCTCCGGTGTCATCTCCTCACTAACAGTTCACCCATCTTTCCTGTGACACAGTCATCATAACATACTTCATTAAGTAGTGTATTGTATCTACCTCCAGATTACACTGGGAATGGCTTAGAGGTGAACACTATCACAGTCACATTTTTAGCCCAGCACTTAGCATAGTATCACACACATAGATGACTCTCATTAAAACACTGTTGAATAGATGAACAGGGACAGCGAGGGATGTACCATTATTTTGAGTGCTTACATTGTGCCAGGAACTGAGTTAAGCTTTTTACATACTTTATGGACTAAATGGTTGTGTTCCCCCAGATTCATATGTTGAAACCCTATCCCCCAATATGATGATACTTGAAGACAGGGTCTTTAGTGAAGTAATTAAGGTTAAATGATACCATAACAGTGGGACCCTAATCTGATGGAATTAGTGTCTTTTTAAGAGGACAGAAGACCAGGGAGTTCTCTCTCTGTGTTGCACAGAGAAAAGGCCATGTGGGCACAGAGTGAGAAGGTTGCCATCTGCAAACCAGGAAGAAAGCTCTCACCAGAAATCAATTGTACTGGCACCTTGACCTTGGACTTCCAGATTCCAGAAATGCAGAAAAATTAATTTCAGTTGTTTACGCCATCCATCTGTATATTTTGTTACAACATCCCAAGTGGACAAATACATATCATCCAATTTGATGTCACAGTCACCTGATAAGGTAGGTACCCCCTTATCTAGAAAGAGACAAATGGAGGCTTAGAGTGAATAACATGCTTTTGATCACACATAGTGGTGCAGCCATGATTTGGATTACTGAGCCCAACA
Source organism: Neotragus moschatus (assembly GCA_006410615.1). Classification (NCBI taxonomy): domain Eukaryota; kingdom Metazoa; phylum Chordata; class Mammalia; order Artiodactyla; family Bovidae; genus Neotragus; species Neotragus moschatus. The sequence continues at coordinate 1,996,779 of SJYA01002750.1, forward strand.
CTCAGGAACAAGAAAAGCAAAAGGGTCTGTTCAGATCTTGTCTCAGAAAACTAAGACACCCAAGCATCATCAACTCCTGCCTCCAGTTGGTGATGCCAATGATGCGCCCAAGCCAGATGGTATGGGCAATGCCCACATCTCTCCCTTAGTTTCCTGTCTTGTGCTTCTGGTAACCCAGACGATATGTCCACTTCCGTGTCTCCTTTCCCCCCAGCTCAATCCAACACTTTCCCCAAAGCTTTTTCTTTCCCCAAAGCTTTCTTTACTCTTAGATGACACTGTGTTTCTCTTCGTCACCCCAACAGACGCCCTTGGGATCACAAAGCTGATTCATTTCTGTCTTTTGTCACTTCATCCATGTTAACTGCCACCTCCCTGCCCAAGTCCCGTAATTTCTTGTTTCCTGATGTTCCTTCATGAGGCCCCTCTCCCACTCCCCCAGCACCTGGCCCACCACAGCCCACCTAATTTCTCCCCTGAGTTTCTGCAAAAGCCTCTGAACTGTAGCTCTGCCTTTAGCTCCACCCAATCAAGCACTAAATTACAACTCTATTCAACTCTTCCATGTGGGGATAAGTGTGGCGCTCGCTAAGACATCCACAGCTCTGAGGGCAGCGGCTGCACACCATTTCCTTCACACCTTTGAACAACAGCAGTGCTTCTAACCTCATTTATTTCCCCCTCCTATCGAGGACTGGGTTTCCCTGGTGGCTCAGTGGTAAAGAATCCACCTGCCAATGCAGGTTCGATCCCCTGGGTCGGGAAGACATCCTGGAGAAGGAAACGGCAACTCACTCCAGTATTCTTACCTAGGAAATCCCATGGACAGAGAAGCCTGGTGCGCTACAGTCCATGGATCACAAGAGTCAGACATGACTTGGCAACTAAACAACAATCAAGGACTATTTTGAGAATCTTCCTTGAGAAATGAATACTATGGATTCTTTCCGAAAAAACACATGTACATACAAAAACTGGCTGATAGCTTCATATCTGCTGAGGTCTATGAACCTTAAGATTCCTGCTTTCTGAACATTGATAACCAGGCTGGTTGGTTAGTATCTGTGCAATCCACTTCCTGCTCTCATCCCCCGTGAATGAAACTGAAAAGCTATGTTGTATATGAAGGTTAGCGAGGGAAGAAGTCATTTGGTAAGGCTTGATCTAGATGTTCAGGTACGGTTAGGATTGAGAAAGCAGGGGGAAAATGGTGTTCAAGACAGGGAGAAAAGCATGAATAGGGTATGATGTGGAGACAGCAAAGTGACCCACTTAAGGAGCTCTAAGAGCATGCTTGAGCAGAGCAATGGATGTATGAGGGTAAGGCAGCATCAAATCTGACCTGGCACGGAGAAGGGAGTGAGGAGCCCGTGGAAGTTTCTGAGCAGAGAAAACATGATAAGAGTGATGTTCAGACAAGTGGACACAGAAAAGAAGAGTGAGGGGTATTGGAAATAGAAAGGCTGGCCAAAGCAACTACAATGATAGCAGTGGGAATCGGAGAGGCAGCAAATAATTATTCCAGAAACAGAACTAGGATTTGGTGAGGGGTGGATTCAAGGATCTAGAGTTGAAAAGAGCCTGGAAGTTGGGAGGACCAGTGGAGCAGGGGGAGAAACCACAGGATAGTGCAGTTGCACCAAATTAAACCAGCATCCTTGCTCCCTTTACCAACTTATAGTCTAAACCAGACACTGATGTAGGGATCCAAAATGCTTCCCAGAAAACTTGCAGTCCATTCTACCAAGTTTTATTGAGTGAAATAAATACATGGGTAATGTTTCCAGGATGTACATCAAAATGCCCACATTGAAAATATCTCAGAGAATCTGTCTCTTTTTAGCACATGGTGCCCTGCACGGAATGTGCTTTTAATGCAACAGCATCTCATCATTAGTCATGTTTTCGTTTTGGTGCCTACAGAGTTCTCAACAATAGCAGCATTAATAGTGCCCACTGGCATTTCTATTGGCCGTGCAAATCTCCAAGGGTTTCTGATCTTGGTATCATCTAAAGATGCTCTCACAGGAGACAGTCACTTGTCACAAGCCTTTGCAAAGGCACAAAAGTGTGTTTAAGTAGCAGCAGCATTGTTCATCTAGTTTCCCCACATACATCAAAATTGCCCTCCAGGGCCAAGTTACGCATGTGCGTGTGTGTGTGTGTGTGTGTGTGTGTGTGTGTGTGTGTGCGCGCGCGCACCTGATAACAGTTACAAGTAGAAATTAAGTGATTAGGTGACTTTATTGACTCTTGGATGATGCAAACTATTTCAGTGTCTAAAACCTTCTCCATTCTACTCAATCATTTTAAGTGAAATTGAGCATGAACTTAAAATTAGGGGCAGGGGGTGGGTGGGGAGATCAATTCACCATCACCGTGTTACTTAAAATCATGAGTTCTAATTGTTCAGAGAAGACCAGATTCAGTAAAGACACTTTCAAACCATGGTTGGAGGGGGGAAGTGTGCAGCTTTACCATTAGAATGGAGGCCCAAGGGAGCCCAGAACTAATCCCAGACTGAAGAAAGAGCTGACACAATCAAGAACTAGCTCCTGGGTTCTGTTCTCCACCTCCCAACTCCAGAGTCTTCACCAGCCGGTGAGGCACACTGCCCAAACTTGTATCATGCTTCTGAGATGAGTAAATTTAGAAAATATTGAGAGTTAGCTCAAAATATGAAAGAATTTTTAAGGGATTAGACATTCTTTTCACCTTTTTTGGTTGAAAGTCTCCCTGCACCACCAAAGATTACTCAGATTGTCAGACACTTTGTTGATGAAAGTTATTATTAGTCCTTAGCGGAGGTGCCTAGGTACCATAGACGTGCTCTTAATGACAGATTTGAGGAATGTTTAAATCAAGCTGTGGGGCATTCTCCAGCACAGAATCCAGAAGACACATTTGAGCTCCATGACTATTCAACTATTCGCACAAGCGATAGCGTTAGGAGCTCTCAGTTCCTAACTGAGAGTTTAGCTTTCAGTGCCAGGGTCACTGGAACTGAAATTAGGCTTGTTATGCAAGAAAGTCAGTAGCTCCCAACAGAAACATTTACATTTCCGATAGAAACAACAGAAATATACTACATTCATGCAGTCGATGACCCATGTGCTACCAGAACATTGGCCCTGGTTGTTCCTCTTCTCTGGGCTGGAGATCTTGAGAGCTAGGTCAATGGTGGCAATAGTTTTATGTGAGAGATGCCTGGGACCTCCCCTAAGCAGAACTGTTTTTTCTAGAACTACCCTCACCCTTCCCAGTCAGAAGAAGCTAGACTGGGTTTGTAACCTCAGGTTTCCCCAGATGGGAGCACATCCCTTCCTTTCAGAAACAGATCTGTAAGCTAAGGCCAATTAGTTACCATCTGGAGATGAGAACAAGAGTAGTAGAATAAGGGGCCGAATCAGCTCAGTGCTTCTTTTCTGCACAGGAGCAGGGAGAAATGCGGATGCAAAACATAACTCAAGTGCTTACAGGTACCACTTGCAATCTTATCCTGAGAGCCGGCTATCATGATTCCCACTTTACAGATAAGGAAACAGAATTCCAGTACACAAAACATGCTTACTATACTATCTATATTTGGCAGTTTGTGTCTTAAAAAAAAATGCTTTATATGGGAAACAGAAGGGTGTGACCCTGGAACTGAAAGCTAAAATGAACTTTTGGAAGCTTTGGGAATGATATCTCTCCTCACTATTCCTGACCTGAGGGGCTCTCAGAAAGGTTGGCAGCAAAGGAAAGATGTCCAATACAGTGTCTCAACGAGTTTCTCAACTCTCAGGGTGTGCGAAGTTGACTCAGGAACATGTGACTCAGTCCTTCTACAGGAACGGATCAGGGAAACTCACTTTCTGGCCGGAAGCTGGGTGCTCCTGAACGGGGAGCAGAGCCAATCACAATGTTCTTTCCTGTGGAACTGATTCCATTCGAATCTTAGATTTGATGACCAAGTCAAATCAACTTGCAAACAAACAAACAATAGTATGTGTGTGCAGGAGTCACTGACATGCATTTAGTAGTCTGACACGTCCCTCTGCCTCTCATCTAAAGAGTAACCTTGCTGTGCTCGACTTCCTCCACGTGGGAATTAGAGATGTACACATTTTCTCTCATCTGCCCCAGGGGGATGGTGAGAGGATTACGGAGACAATAAACATAAAGCTATTTGAGCTTTTTATCAAAAGGTGCTTCTGGAATACAAATTATTATTAGCATTACCATTGTTCTGTGGTTTAAAACAGTAATGTGAAGAGCAAGATCTGTAGATCAGTCAGCATCCAGCATAATTTAAGTTCAATCTGAAGCTAGCTGTCTTGGCAAGCTCAGGTCCCATACTAAAGCATTCTTTTGATGCAAGCACATGTAAGGGGCCAGATGTAGTTACCCTGCAAGAAGAATAATGAAGAAGCAAGAACAGACATGCACAGGTAACACCTGTGCAAAATGGATGTCTCAGCTCTCGTTTCTTTAACGCATGTTTATATTACAAAAGTCCCACCACGGTGAAGTTGGGGGACTCTTACAAGTCTTTATTAAGTGCTTAATGTGCAGATTATGTGACCTGGGACCAGCTGGAAACAGATGCTGAAATTTTGCTTTGAGAAGTGAAGCACTTTGATAGAAACTAAAGATGTGGAATCACAGGACATTCATCTTGGGGACAAATGTGAGATTTTTGGTCACTGAAGACCCTGCCCATGGGTTTAAAGCTCAAGAGGCATCCTGGTGTACAGGCAAGAGCATGGGCTCTGGGATCAGACCTGTCTGGATTTATTTATTAGCTATGGGACCTCAGGCGCCTTGGTTTTCACTTATAAAATGGGACAATAAACTCTGCCTCAGAGATCACCTATTGTACTGTGTACAAAGAACCCAGTGCCGGAGCAGGCACTTGATAAAGACTACTCCTGTTTCCTGTTGTTTGGCACGTTTCAAGCATCTATATTGTTCTTTAAATATAATCGATATATTGGCATATAAAAAATACCTAATTTTGAATACCTGAATATAAATGCTGAGCAATTCAGAGGTGCTTTTCTTCTCTAAAGATAACTCACTAAAGGAGATGTTCTGCAATACTTCTGCAATTAGGACAAATCAGAACAGCTCCATTTGAAAAGTAATCAGGAGAATCGGCACTAAATGAATTCCAGGAGATTCCTAATTTGTGTCTAAATTCCCAGAGACATCATTCTCCTGGAAGAGCTTAAATTCTTCGACAGTTTAATCCCTGCAACTATGTCTGTGCAAAATTCTTCCTTTGAGTCCTGAGATTACTCCAATTCTTTTCTCTTGGAGCACAGAGGTCTGATCTACATCTGCCCCACTGCCCTGCATCCTATTAAATGGCCCTTGAAAAAAATGTCATGAAGATGGGGGTGGGGAAACTTTGAAGGAGCTTGGCATATCGCCCATACCCCAGGCTTCAGCCTTTGTACAGGAAATGCTCTGGGCCATGTTGTGGGCATTGGTAGAGGCTCATAGGCTCTCATAGCAATTAGAGCTGATGGAGGTGAGGCCCCTCACCTCTCTGACAATTATGAGCCTGTGGTAATAAATACATGCAGCCCCTGTCCGCTATAAGTTTTCTTGTTCAAGGGTTGCAGAGTCAACACTGAAAGCCTTGATAATGAAAGAATGTCAGGGCAGGGGCTGGAGTGGTGTTCTTTCATATTTACTCAGTGGCCTGGATGAGACAGAGTCACACGTAACTCCCAGGACCTGCTCTCAGTGATGTGAAGGAGTTTTGCATAAGTTGGCAAAAGCAGTAGAGAGGAGCGTGGCCAACAAAAAGAGTCAAGGGAATAGCCCTTCCAATTGACTTTCCTCAGAATAGCCTGAAAGTGAAAGTCACTCAGTCCTGTCCAACTCTTTGTGACCCCACGGACTACACAGTCCATGGAATTCTCCAGGCCAGAATACTGGAGTGGGTGGCCTTTCCCTTCTCCAGGGGATCTTCCCAACCCAAGGATCAAACCCAGGTCTCCCGCATTGCAGGCAGATTCTTTACCAGCTGAGCCACAAGGGAAGCCTAAGAATATTGGAGTGGGTAGCCTATCCCTTCTCCAGTGGATCTTGCATTGCAGGGTCTCCTGCATTGCAAGTGGAGTCTTTACCAACTGAATTATCAGGGAAGCCCCAGAAAAGCCTGAGATGCCATGAAAAGCATGGTGGGAAGGGTGAGCAGTCATGGATTCTAATCCTGGCCGAATCCTCATTTATTACAGTATTTCCTCAGGACTGTCACCATTGATTTTCCTTTTCTTTGCAAAGGGGCCAATGGCATTTTCCAAAAAATTCATGAAAACAATAGATAGAAATTCGAAGGGTTTAAATATACTTAGTATGCCAATTCTGGAATTTAATTTCTGAATGTTTTCTAAAAGGATAAAGTTTCTTGAAGAACCTCAATAATTAATGGTGAAATTGACACTAACATAGAAGAGTGAAAACACAGCCCATTTCTACTGTGTTTAGCCCATACTAAACTGATATCACATCATTCCAAATAACTGTGTACATATATTTACAAGACAGATGCAAATGTTGGGTACAAAATGTTGAAAACAATATTATTTTTTATGCAATTTTCTTCTTGAAATATATCAAGATGTTTTAAAAAATTATTACTTCTTCCTGTGATGCAGAAACATGTCTGACTAATACAGGAATAACTAAGATGGAGAATTGCCTTGGCCTCATGCTATTTTAACACCTAAATTCCCTGTCTGGGTTTTTTCATGCAGAAACAAATGGTTTCTTTGAATAATCCTCTGCAAGCATGCCTGTTTTAATCAGAATGCTTGCCCAACGCATAAACTTAGCTATATCAAATCAAGGTGAAACATGGTGTAGACACTCTGAGAGTAATTTGATGTGGACCCTAAGCAAACTACAAACACTGACTTAAAGTACATTGCTCTCTGTACTTTGAAAGGAAAAGACTAGCAGCTCTGGGGGACTCAGCTTTTATTCCTCAAGAAATGGAAGAAATAGAGCAGCCATTTGTATAAGTTTGGATGTATTTACAGCATTGCTTTATTTTCTTAGAGCGTAGCAGCATCCATTCATCACTTGAGAGTAACAAAGCAGAAACCTGATATATGACAAATATTACGAGCCTAATGGCTGATGTCCATTACTGATGCGTCCCGCTCAGTCTTTGCGGGAGATTGGCACTGAAGGATTACTGAGCAAACAGAGCACCTGAAAAAACTTGCCTGCCACAGTCTGTCATCAGGGCCCCGATCGAGGGCACTACCTGAGGACGGCGGCTCTTATCTGAAGCTGCAAACTGCTGCCATTGCCAGCAATTCTCAACAAAAAGCAGCGGTCATGGAAGGCTGAGCCACCGAGGCAGGTGCCCAGGGACACTGCCTCCCATAGCCCAGCCCCGTTATGGATCACTTGAGCCCAAGCACGACACTGTGCTTTAGTCGTGGATGACCACGGCAACTGAGAACAGGGCTCCCACCTCTGTATGTGTTAAAAAACAAAAAGGCTCCAGACATTCTCTTGTAACACTATAAAATAGTTAGCATTTTAACTGCATCTTTAATTTCACAACCAACTAAGGAATGAGTCTGTGTTTATGTTTGAATTCTGATGGAAATCTTTGGATTTTATCAATATTTAAAGTATGCATTTTGCTGTCATCTATCTTTCCTCTCCTTTTCCTAAGAGGACCTCATATTCCTGAGAACTAAACTTGTCTTACTGGTTTGGCCCTCAAGAAAAGTAAGTCACTGCTTTCTCTTTAGTTATTTTACTTACCTAGAAAAGATCAATTTTCCAACCACAAGGGTTATGGCTTAACGAACTTGTCAAATTTATGAATTCTGGGTGAAAACAGGATTTTTGAAGATTTGGTTTTACTCATTTTACTGTTTCAGCAACCAAACAAAATATCTAAAATATCTACAGATTTCCAAAAAAAAGATATTTACCTAATGTTTCTTTGTTGCTTCTGTAAGTGTAATTTATTTCAATCATGTATTAACATTTGATTTCTTTGTTCATTTTCAATAAATTTCATTACAATGGGCTGATAATAATACATGCAGATATTAACTTTATGACAGAAATAAAAAGTACTAAGTTTGTGACAGAAATTTTAAAAACATTATCAGTTCAGTTCAGTCACTCAGTCGTGTAGGAAGTTAAATTATTGGGAGTTAATACATTGTATTACTATGATAATCTCATAAATAATTAAATTCAGTGAAATGAACAGAAGTCATTTGAATTTCTGCTACTGGGAATCTGTTTTCCTTAAAGTATTTTATAGTTTTTTTGAGGTGGTGGGGGCAAGGAGGTGGAAGCAAATATCTTCAGAGAAGAAAGGACAAGTATTTGAGTAAAAAAAAGACCATGAAATTTTGTTTTCAGAAAACCATTNCCCGATCGAGGGCACTACCTGAGGACGGCGGCTCTTATCTGAAGCTGCAAACTGCTGCCATTGCCAGCAATTCTCAACAAAAAGCAGCGGTCATGGAAGGCTGAGCCACCGAGGCAGGTGCCCAGGGACACTGCCTCCCATAGCCCAGCCCCGTTATGGATCACTTGAGCCCAAGCACGACACTGTGCTTTAGTCGTGGATGACCACGGCGACTGAGAACAGGGCTCCCACCTCTGTATGTGTTAAAAAACAAAAAGGCTCCAAACATTCTCTTGTAACACTATAAAATAGTTAGCATTTTAACTGCATCTTTAATTTCACAACCAACTAAGGAATGAGTCTGTGTTTATGTTTGAATTCTGATGGAAATCTTTGGATTTTATCAATATTTAAAGTATGCATTTTGCTGTCATCTATCTTTCCTCTCCTTTTCCTAAGAGGACCTCATATTCCTGAGAACTAAACTTGTCTTACTGGTTTGGCCCTCAAGAAAAGTAAGTCACTGCTTTCTCTTTAGTTATTTTACTTACCTAGAAAAGATCAATTTTCCAACCACAAGGGTTATGGCTTAACGAACTTGTCAAATTTATGAATTCTGGGTGAAAACAGGATTTTTGAAGATTTGGTTTTACTCATTTTACTGTTTCAGCAACCAAACAAAATATCTAAAATATCTACAGATTTCCAAAAAAAAGATATTTACCTAATGTTTCTTTGTTGCTTCTGTAAGTGTAATTTATTTCAATCATGTATTAACATTTGATTTCTTTGTTCATTTTCAATAAATTTCATTACAATGGGCTGTGACAGAAATAAAAAGTACTAAGTTTGTGACAGAAATTTTAAAAACATTATCAGTTCAGTTCAGTCACTCAGTCGTGTAGGAAGTTAAATTATTGGGAGTTAATACATTGTATTACTATGATAATCTCATAAATAATTAAATTCAGTGAAATGAACAGAAGTCATTTGAATTTCTGCTACTGGGAATCTGTTTTCCTTAAAGTATTTTATAGTTTTTTTGAGGTGGTGGGGGCAAGGAGGTGGAAGCAAATATCTTCAGAGAAGAAAGGACAAGTATTTGAGTAAAAAAAAGACCATGAAATTTTGTTTTCAGAAAACCATTGAGAGTTTCATATACCTATGAATTTAAAGTGGTCACTAAGCGTTCATTTTACTATCACCTTTCCTTCCTGAAAAAATCGAATTCTATCAATCCTCATTAAAGAAACGGAGCAGTACTCGATATACCCTCTATCTGTCATTTGGCACAAGCACACATGAGGCAGAGTCGGATAAAAATACAATGTTAGAAAATGTATAGAAAACTAAAAGGTAAGCAGGGAAAAAAATGTTTAACTTGTTCATATAAAAATTCATCTTCTTACGACAGGTTTATATACATATTTTTTCTAGTAGAGAAAAGCACTCTATCTAAATTAATAATTGATAAAAAGATAAAGGTATATACTAAGTACTGTTTAGGAGCATTCAAGGTGAGTTCTGCAGTTTCACGGGGTGGTATTTAACATCTGTTGGCCCCAGGATCTAGAGATGTTTTTGTTAAGGTTAAATTTTCTTTGTAAAGTATGGTGGCATCTTAGGATATAAATATATTTACAGTGATAATTCAAAGGTAATAGGTAGAATAACAATTACTAACTGTCTCAAAGGAAATGTCCAAACCAAAATAAATAATAATCATCAGTGTTTCTGATCTATACAAAAATTCCAATTATTTCTAAGCTTAATTTTTGAGGGCCGGTGCCATATTCTGTTTAAATCTATAAACTGTCTATATCTCTCCTTCTGCCTTTGAAGTTGTACTACATCTGCTCTTGCCAGGTAAAATACTGAACTTATTCTGCTTTAGCTAGTTAAAAAAAAAGAGAACCGTAGATTGTGTGTTGTGAGTTCACAAAATCCTTTCCCTGAAGAATGTATACTATATATTCAAAATGGTCTCTGTTTGGTTCATATTTAAACAGAGAGTTCATTAAATTATGGATTACTGAGAAATGTCCTCCAAAAAAGTCTGCAACACTTTTGAGGGTGTAAAAATAAGTCCTCTGTTAGAAAAGCCACAAAATAATGGGATTCGGGCAATCTGGTTTAAGATGAAAGGTTAAGTCAGCACACACAATCGCACGATGATGACTGCCTCACTTTGAAAAATTAACTTTTCAAAGCAGGGATTTGGGAAAGTTGGACGATTATAAAATTACATATATAATGGCATCACAGTACTGGAAACCAGGGGAAGTACAACCAAAATCTATATCACTTCTTCCAAAGATAGTATTTCAGCCATAAAAGGAACATGCTATATATCAATTTTCATTTAATAACAGAGTTCAAAGTTAAATGCAGCAAGAAATACCATCAGAAGATTTGTCCTTACTTTCTAATTTTTTCAAAATACATAGCAATAAGTTAGTGAACATAAGTAAATGACTACAGACATTAAAACTATCGTTTATATTAGAATGGTTAATATAATTAAACTGTTGAAAATTTCTAAAAGGATCCTCTCAGAATTATTGATACCTAAAAATCTTTAAAGAGAAAATTATGCTATAAGTTGTTAATTAATAATTAAGCCCATTTTTTCAAACTGAAGTATTTCTATGAGGCAACATTTTATAAGTGCACATATTATTTTGCATCTAACTTAAAGCTACACCAGTAAGTCACCTTTCACAGGGAAACATTAATATTCTTATTCATTACTTATTACTTCCTCCATCTAAACAAAAACACTTTACCTGCCTTTTAAAGTCTAGAAATTTCTTTGATAAATCTCAGTGAAAACTTCTAGGTTTTAGCAACTAATATCTATGAAGAAAAACCTGGCTTAATTATGGTTAGCTCCACCAGCAGCTATTTTAAACAGAAACTGGTTTAGTTGTGTTGACAATCACATTTTAAACTGATTCTTTCCAGATGAAAAGATACTTTTTCAAACAATGTAATAAAAATGTAAACTCAGCTGTTTCACAGACATAAAAGTGATTTATATCACATGTACTGTGCTCATGGAGTTTTTCTCCTTGCACAATGGAAGTTTTATTTTAAGGAAAAGTTAATAATTAACAGCTAGGAAAATCCCACAATGCAAAGAAGTCAGCTATAGGGGATTAACCACCCCCCTTTGCTTTCCCACAAAAATCAGCCAATAAGCCTGGTGAGAAAACGATGCAATATTTGAAAATTAAAAAGAGTCAACATCAGAATGGTCCTTACTTATGGTGGGGGTGGGTGCAACAGTGAAGAGAGAAAGACACCAGGAGGATTCTGGGAGTGGAAAGTAGGCTGTGTTTTGATCTGGATGCTTGAGTATCTAGTTTGTGAGAATTCAGTGAAGCTAGATCTGTGCTTTCTGTATTATGCTATACTTCAATGAAAAGTTTTAAAAAGAGATTGCATACTTTCTGTTTTAATGAAAATATGAAAAAAATTTTAGTGTAATTAGATAAGTACTCTCCTCTCTGAGGTACAGTTGGACTATCAACTATTTCCCCATGAAACTATTACTAGAACTAAAAATTATGTCAGTGGCTCATGTGATGAGTCCCATGCTAGTCCTAAAGCAGAAAATAGGATAATATTTTACATTTTAGGAGAGAAAAATACGTGTGAGAGATAAAGGGCATATTATATCGGAAATCTCATATAGGAAGTCTCCACAAAAACGTGATTTTGGAAGACACTTTAACAGAGGCTTGTAAAATTCACATTTGTAGCAGAGTTTTTCTATGACTGTGAATCTGTATTCTTTACATCCAGTTTCCAATTATTCCTGTTAATGGGAGGCAGGCCACATGGGTAATTGAAAACCCACGGTCAAAAGTTGGTATATATCCTCTCCCATGAAAACAGGGACCCAAGTATTACATAAATAGAAAAATTGTTCTGTGTTTGAGTTGCTAATAAACTGTGAAATGTCCAAAATTTAGGCCAGTGCAGGGCAAGTAAAGAACACCATCCAGCTAATGATCCCCTGAAAACTCAAGCACTAGATACATTAACCTTTACGAACAAAAGCTTAATTTTCATGTTTGCTCTATGGTGAATTTTGGTATTTAAAACTCTAAGGTTTAGTCCACCAGCACAAAAATATTTATGACTTACATTTTTTCAACATTTCTTTTCTCATTAAAAGGCTAAAAACAACACATAGGATTGAGTTTTGGTATCGTGCATGCAGAAATGGGGCTGAGCTGCCCAACACCACCAAGACTTCCCTGAAGGAAAAATATCTTTGCCCTATCATACAACCTCCCCATCTTAGACTCCACACCTTAAAGGCAGTCCTCTCTGGTTCTCTTTTCCTAAAACTCCTCTTTCATGTTCTGATTGGCTAATCCTTGTCCTCCTGTAGTGCCCTTACCCTCTGAAATGGGGTCTTATAATGGCTTGATTTTTGTGGTTCTTTTTTCCAAATCTGAGTAAAATAAAAATATCATCCTTAAGCATACATACACGTGCACAAGATCTGGATGTAAAGAGATAACATATAGGCAAAGATATTGTGAGATGATCATCCCCCTGGAATCTCCTATTAGTTATTTACTGAGAGAAAGCAGAGGTAAGGTGTGGAGGGAGCCACAAGGATAAAGGAGGTAGGCAGGCGAATTGCTCTGGGTTTTGGCACAGTTACTCACAGGAAAATCTGAACAAACAGAATCAATGGGAGAACCTCAGGTACTTAACTCTAAGCAACAAGGAAGCTCATATGAATACATTATTCTGCATTAGCTCCCAGTCAGCCTGACGGAGAAGAAGCCTTCCCACATTGCTCTACTGGCTGCTGTCTCCCCCCACCCCAAAGACACACAAAAAATCTCCCAGCATGACTACCTTGATGGTCTCATCCACCTCATGTTAAGAATTAAGGAGAAGGATACGCATACGTATATGATGAACTCAAAGTTAAGGGACCAACTGTTTTCAGAGTTACTTGTGTACCCCAGGGTCAGATTCAACCCTCAGAAAGCCACGTGCAGTTGCCATAGAAATAACTATAAACATCAAGCAGGAAAAAAAGAGCTGCAGTCAGTCTTTTTCTCTGTATTGACATATGGCCTTTATTCTTTCCTGGCTTTATCTTTTGAGTGGCAAGTTTTGGCTTGGTTTTATTTATACAATGGAATTTCATCAACTCACATACACCTTTAAGAGAACCAGAGTAAAATACTCATTGTGAAGTTCAGCAAAGAACTAGAAAAAAACTTGGCAAGAAGAAACAAATCAAAGAAGTTCATGAAACACATTTATTTTATTGGGCTATGAAAAAAATACAGACTTGGAAAGTGAATATGATGTAACTTCAAAGGCAAATAAATAGTTAATAGAGATGAAGGTGTCAATCAGCAAGCATCAAGGCAAACATGTGAAAATAAAGGTCTATGGCAAAGTCTGGTAGAGATAAAATACCACACATACAATCAGGGCAGGTGTGCGGAGTGTCAACAGGGGTGTAGGGTGGAAGAAGAAGTATTTCCTAGCTAGTGATGTTCACTTTTTAATTTCTCCCCAAGAATGGTTTTTATTTCCTCAAAAGAAGAAAGGAGAAGAAAATGAAACTTCTCCTTTAAAAAAATTTAATAAATCACAATGCATCTAGCAGAGACACAATACCAATTTCCAACATGCTTGTTTCAGACTGATACAGGGTTAGAAAATATGACTATGTAATGAATCAAAAATTTAACTGTAGACCTGCTTATTGGTGATGCATATAAACATACTAGTAAAATAAGACTCTTGATCAAGTAGTAAAAACTAAAGCTATGTTTATGTCAGTGGATCAGTGCATAGAATTGACCAAAACATCAACAGTATAAAAATCTTATAAATTTCAAATAATCTAAGTTTTACTTCTAGCATGAATTTATGCATTCACTATATTTGTTTTTACCATACACCATGCTTACATTGTTGGAGGCCACTGGACCATTCTGGTGAAAAGTTTATTTATTACAAAGGGAAAAGAGGAAATTCCCAGGTCACCCTATATGACTCCAGCTTATTATAATACCTTAAAGATACAATAACATAAATTAATCTATTTAAACTGTTCTTTTTGTTATAGGGGCTTTCGGGGAAACTGCTTTTTAAAAAACAAAATTGGAACATGATTTTAAAATGCTGCTGAGTGGTATACAGCTTGGAAAATGGATTTTAACTTTGTTATTAGGTCCTAAGGATCATAAATAAAGTGGTCAGTTTGGTCAATTTGTTACCAGTAAACCAATCCAATCTGAGCACAATTTTGCTCTGGGCAGAGTTTTGTTCTGTTCCATGGCTCCATACCTGGCACCATAATTCTGTTTGCCCAGCAGATTCTAACGAAGGTCCAGACATCTTCAAGAAAGTGTAAAATAAAATGAAAATTGTTCAGACTTAGCAGGTTGCTAGAGGTTTTTGGTTTGGGTTTTAAAGGAAGAATGGATTTACAAGTGGTTACTGGTAACCTCTAGATTTCTAATCACAGAAGCCCAAGACTGCATGTGGGTATGTGAAGCGTCTTTGCAGCGTGACTCACCCACCATGATGAAGCCTGTCAGCCCTTCCTGGGACCATATGTAGCAGCCGACTGTTTGCCAAGCCAAGATTCCTGTCACCAACCCCAGAGGAACCAAACTCACAGAGTAAGTTAAAGAACCATGAAGGTGCCCAGAGCTGAGCCTGAAAAGTCACAGGCAGTTATTGCAGACCACCCCAGAGGTGCTGAGAAGAGAAACAGAATTCAATACACGCAACACAGCATAAGCATAACCTCCTCAGTACAAGCATATGCTAAATGCGAAGGACTTGCTGCAGGGCATCGGAGTCATGGGAAACGTAATAAATGTGTCTGATAAAGGGAGGAGATGCCCTCCCTCATTTATTAAGAAAGCGAAATACTACACAGTGTAAATCAAAAGAAGGGCCCGCAAGCCTCTCAGTCTTGTGCTGATGCTCTGGGAATGAAATGAAAATTCTGTTGACACCGTAACTAGCAACTCACTAGCAACTTCTGCAAGGCAAGACATTATGACGCTTTATTTTTTTTAATGGATTAAAGGATTTATTATTTTTTTATTTTCTTTTTTTTTAAATTTTTTTTATTTTTTTCCGTCTCAGGTGTACATGAGTTCCCAATCTTGAACCCCCCCTCCACCTCCCACCCCATATCAACTCACTGGATCATTATGACGCTTTAAAATATAGGCAATCATCATCATCACTATGGACATGATACAGAAAGGAATTAAGAATAAATTAAACCTATTGAGGTTTAATTATATGTTCCACTTAGTAAATTTTAAATAATGTATTTTAGTTTCTTTCCTTTTTTAAAAAAGTGCCAAATCTATCTTTAAACAGAGTTAAAAATTATAATGTTGTTAGTGGAGCTCAACAAGCATTTGGCTGAATTCTGTCTCCGATTCAGGAACCATGTCGGGTTCCAGGGACACCAAGATGGTGTAATAGCATCCTGACCCTTAAACAGTGTACTGTTTGCCTGGTGGTGATGTGCTCCTTAGCTTAGATGCACACTTGGTATAAGATTCCTTGAAAAAAACTACCTGGCAGCTGCTGAAAGATTCTGACATTCTCATAATCTCTTTGGTCTATTTTTGTATATGATATATAGCACACTTGCCCAAAGACCTACCCATATCTACGGAGACAGTTAGTTTTGTTGGTAAAGTTGAAAACTGAGCTATTTGTATGTTCACATATTAGCCTTGTCGGGAGATAAGCAGATTTTTCGAAGGGAAAAAGCTGGAGCAATTTAATTGCCTTGGGGCTCTGGACTCAGTAAACCTGGTTTCCATTTCTAGCTCTGCAGCCACTCCTTAGCAAGCAACCTTTAACAAGCTGCCTAATTCTTCTCTCCCTTTTATTTTCCTCAGTGCAGAATAGGACCAAGCGAGGGTGAGGGTCGGGGGAGCATAGTGAAGAGAGGAGTAGTAAGAGCCAATATGAACACACTGCTAGAGTGAGTTAAATGAGTATAAAATTCTTCTTTATCTTTTGGTGGAAACATGTTAGGAAAAGAGATATTAATGCAAATTATAATTAACATCAAGCTAAAAAAAAACACCTGAAGTCAAGCATTATTAATCTAATAATAGTTTGATGAACTACTTTCAGTTAAATAGATTATTTCCAAAAAGGTAATATTTCCACTTATAGAAAGAATAATTTACTTTTAAAACATTTCAAATGTCTCATTTAAAATAAAGATAACAATCTAGTGATGTTGATACTCGGCTAAACGCAAAACTGAAAACAACTCCTTTACAGTTTAAAACCAGCTCTGAAACAGTTTAAAGTTATTTCTCTTCCCTTTGTCCAACAACAATGATTCAAAATAACAAAAACCACGACAAAAAAGAGTTAGAGTTCTTACTATATGTAACTTATAGGAAATAGTAGAAAAAGTTTATGTTATGAGCAATGTGGTTTAGATTTTGCTTTACTGTTAGCTTGCAAGTTTGCATGGCTCATGTAAATTCTACGGCACGGAACCTCTGCACGGTTGCATCCTCCCTTTCAAGGTTTTATTCACTTCAAAACCCCTGTTGTAAAACATCATTTGGGGTAGCCAAGTGGAGGAGTAGTGGGGCAAATTAAGGGAAGAGCGTCAAAGAGATCAACACAAAAAGTTTTTATGTAGTTGATCCCAAACCTTATTTAAAAAGTCTGAATAGGATGAAAAGGTTTTCTCTATTCGGTAGTTTCACTTAATCCTCCATCCAAACATTTGCCCCAATAAACATTAGATTATTTTTATGTTAGCTATAAAGCTGTCAGTCCTCAATAAACAGATACACTCCTGGTGGTTTTACCTTTGCTGTCAAAGAATTGTCAATATGCATACTGGCTCTTAAATTAAAACAAACACACAGGAAGAGAAATGTAAAATAGAATCACGCAGCAGAGTTTAACCGGAGGCTGTTGAAATCCTAAATAGTTGGTGGTGATTAGAAGTTCAATATACTGTGATATAAAGTAGTCAATGCATTGTTAGCACCTTGCTGTCTCCTTAACGGAATGCTGTGACCTCCCCTATTCAGGTAAGCCAGGTCTTACTTTAGTGTGTCTCAATTAAATTTTATGTCTGACGTGTCCATTTGTTGTAGGAAAAGAAACAAATCCAATGAAAGGGACACTTTGAAGGTTTTTATTTCGTATGGGGACAGTTTACTTTTGTCTGGAAAGTCCCTTCATAGCTTTCGTGGGTCTTTTTCCTGTGATTGAGAATGTTTTTTTTAAGAGTGTTATGAGATACGGAGGTATTGAAAATGCAAACCGACTTCCCAACTGGTCAAATCTCTATCGTTTATTTATGCTTTCGGAAGAATTTTTTCACAAAGGCTAATAGAGTCATGTGACTGAGACAAGAATTTTTGTTTATTACAGTCACTGCATTGCAGAATTAAGCTTTTAGAAGGCCAAAGCTGTTTCTCTTTTTATGTACTCTGTGTGCTACGTAACAGAGGGCTGTGTATACATAGGCAGCCACTAAATACTATTTGCTTGGTGGGTTATGAGTGTTACTCTAAGGCTGGCAAAGAAACAACATAAGTCCTGGGTGGCAGAGTGGTAAAGAATCCGCCTGCAGTGCAGGAAACGCAAGAGATGTGGGTGCGATTCCTGGTTTGAGAGGATTCCCAGGAGTAGGAAATGGCAACGCACTCCAATAATTTTGCCTGGAAAATTCCATGGACTGAGGAGCCTGGCAGGGCTACAGTCTAGGGGGTTATAAAGAGTTGGACATGACTGAGTACACACACACAGAGAAAGAAGCAGACATCTAAGATGTAGGTTCTTAGCTTGCATAATTTTCATCACCTATATAAAAAGCTTTGCAAACTTTAGGGAACTGGGCCTTACACCAGAGAAATTAATATATACTTATTAATATGATGATCTTCCTGGTGGCTCAGACGGTAAAGCGTCTGCCTGTTGTGCGGGAGACTGGGGTTCGATCCCTGGGTTGGGAAGATCCCCTGGAAAAGGAAATGGCAACCCACTCCAGTAATCTTGCCTGGAAAATTCCATGGATTGAGGAGCCTGGTGGGCTACAGTCCATGGGGTCGCAAAGATTCGGACATGACTAAGCAACTTCATTTTCACTTTCAATATCACAAAAAGTGGCTCTTTTAATTCTATTTACTTTAATTCTGTCTGAAATGAGTAGTTCTTTTTTCTAGAAAGAAAGAAAAACAAAAGAGAAAGGGAAGAGAAAGGGAGAGAGATAAAGATCTGTTATATTGGACAGTCCGAAGTAAGGGATCAAAATAGGATGTGGGGCACTTAGAGGTGTAACCTGGGTGAACAAAGAGCTTGAGGAAAAGTAGAGCTGAAGGCAAATATATTGGGAATCTTAAGGTCCTGATGAATACTCCCTTTGTTCTATGTACAAAATGCATGATCTTCTCTGCCAAGGCTGAAAGAAAATGGATTTCCCCGAGGAATGTCCCATCACTAGGGAAGAGATCTGCCATCAAAAGCCAACACGCTCTTAGGTGCAGCAAAAAGATTAAACATTTAAGACAGATGATGGGGTAGAGGAAGGAGTGGAGACAGGGATGCAGGAAAGGTAAAATGTCAGCATCCTGCAAATAAGATCCCCAAACATGAAAGGAGGAAATTGAGAGTGTCAACTTTAAACCCACAGTTTGTGTCTTGTGGCCTTGAGCAATGCGGAGTTTCAGGAGAAAGAGGGACATTCTGTTCATTAGGGTGGTGTTTCTTATATGTCAAACATGCATGACGGAGCTCATGCCAAAATACATTAAGTAGTGCCCTGTCCTCCAGAAGGAACATCTGAAAAAACGTAAAGGTCACATTACAAAAAGAGTTTAGTGCCCTAGCAGATGTCACTATGCAGCTTGGTTTCTCAATTTTCCAGTTGTTTCTAAAATGTGTAACTAGCCTAGTCAGCCAAAGCTGACCAATCTATGTTTCTTTTTTTTAAATTTCTTTTTAAATAATGTAGGTAAAGATCTGGATCCAGGTCACCTGGGTTCAGATTTCTTTAACCAATGAAACCTTAGACAAGTTATACAAAGGTTTTGGCCTTGGTTGTCTTATTTATAAAATGGGAAGAATGATGGTTCCCCTCTATAGGTTGCTGTAAGAGTTAACCAATTTACTGCATGTAAAGCACTTAGCAAAGTACCCAGCTTCTGGTAAATTTCACTTTCTTTTTGGTTACATAAAATGAGTTTTCAAAAAATTTTGTGATCTCCCTCAACAAATGTATATTATTATTATTTCTATACTTATTCAATCAAGTAGTTGTAAAAATTGAGTACGTACCACTACACACTGGTAGGATAAAACATACCCTTTAATATTTAAGAACTAATAAAACAGTTAACAAGTTACATGCTGACAATGTAACATGCAGACTGAAAATCCCCCTATTGAATTCTTATTTTTTGTTATAGTATTTTTCAAGATTTCCATGTGATTCTTTTATTTAAAAAAATAGATTTCGAATCTCTGGTGAAATTCTCCATCTTGTCTTTTACTTTCTTGAATATATTTATTACATCTTTTTAAACAGTCTTTTTAATATTTGAATAAATATTTGTACACTTTTATTTATAGCAGCATTGTTCACAATAGTCAGAATGTGAAAACAACCCAGTGTCCACTGACATACAAATAAACAAAATATGACCTGAACATGAGTGTGTGTGTGTGTGTGTGCGCTAAGTCACTTCAGTCGTGTCTGACTCTGTGCGACCCCATAGACGGCAGCCCATCAGGCTCCGCCATCCTTGAGATTCTCCAGGCAAGAACACTGGAGTGGGTTGCCATTTTCCTCTCCTATGCATGAAAGTGGAAAGTGAAAGGGAAAGTGAAAAGTGAAAGGGAAAGTGAAGTCACTCACTCGAGTCTGACTCTTCCCAACCCCATGGACTGCAGCCTACCAGGCTCCTCTGTCCATGGGATTTTCCAGGCAAGAGTGCTGGAGTGGGTTGCCATTGCCTTCTCCAATATGAAGTACATAGAGTAGTCAAATTCACAGACATAGAAAGCAGAACGTGTTTGCAAGGGGCTGCGAGGAAGGAAAAATGAAGAGCTATCATCTAATGGTTACAGAGTTCAGTTTGGGAAGATGAAAAAATTTTAGAGATGGACAGTGGTATTGATTTCACAACAATGTAAATGTAAATACTTTATGCCACTGAACTAACTGTACACTTAAACATGGTTCAAATGGCAAAGTTTATCTTACGTATGTTTTACTACAGTAAAAAATTTAATTTAAAAGTCCTTGTCTGATAATTCCAAAATTTAAGTCACTTGCTGTCTCTGTTTCTCTTGATATTTAGTCATTTAGTCTTTTCCCCCAAGACCCTGCAATTTTTATTGAATACAGGACATTGTGCATTAAAAAAAAAAATCAAAGAGCCTCTGGATGGTAAAGGGTGGTGTTATATGTCAAACATGCATGATGGAGAAGAAGAATAAGTCTTCTCTTAGCAAACAGATAGATGGAGTCTAGCAGGTCACCTTCATCTTTCTGAGGGCTGGATATAGGCTTTGTAGGGAACAATGTTTGTGCTTTACTCCTAAGGTATACCCCTATCTTGAGAGTGGACATTTGGGTTTCAACTGAAAACTCAGTGTTTACAAGAACTCTTCCACCTGACTGGTCTCACCAGAATCATGGGGCTGCTGAAATCTCTGCTCATTTCTTGTCTGTTTTTGCTGGGTTTTTTGGAGTTTTTTCCTGCTCACAGGAAGCTTAGGAGTTGGCAAATCCCTCCAGGTGAAATTGCTTATAGGTCTTTGGGTTCACTTCTCTGCAGTTCCCTCTTCTTTTCTCTTTCTTTGCTTCTCAGGGCTCAGCCATTTGCCAGCCCTGAATACCAACCTCCAACTCCTCTCCCTGCCTAAGATATGGTCTCATCTGCCTCCCCCAACCCTTACCCCCATGACTCAGCAACACCTTTATGGAAAAAGCCAGAGAGAATGCAGAGGTCAATGACATGGGCTTCCTTCTCTCAGGTCTTGTAGCTCCTCACAAGTTCTGCCTGGTTTGGAGACGCTCTATTGTCTTAAAAAAGGAGTCTGTGTATTTTGTCCAAAGTCTACAGTCATTTTCAGCAGGAGAGCTGTTCCAATACAAACTACTGTGGTTGTTGGAATCGAAAGTCTGTTAATATTGCCTTTTAAAATTCTAACTCTTGATTTGCCTCTGATTCTGTTCTAAACATTTTTTTGCTTTCCTTTTAATTCTTCTTTTTGTGGACCTGAGTATTTGGTTTTTATTTTTAATTTTCAAAGTTTTATTGGAGTACAGTTGATTTCAAATGTTGTGTGTTCTGCTGTATAGCAAAGTGAATCAGTTACACATACACATTTATCTACTCTTCTCAGATCTTTCCCCACATAGGCCATTACAGAGCATTGAGGAGCGTTCTCTGTGGTATACAGTAGGCCCTTATTAGTTATCTATTTTATATTATATATAGTAGTGTGTATATGTCAATCCCAATCCTCCAATTCATCTCTCCCCCACCCCCTGCTTCCCCCTTGTGTTTTTTTTTAAATTTAAATTTCTATTTTTTAGTTTGTTTTGCTTTACAATACTGTATTCATTTTGCTATACATTGACATGCATCAGCCACGAGTGTATATGAGCTCCCAATCCCGAACCCCCCCCCAACCCCACACTATCTCTCTGGATCATCCCCGTGCATCAGTCCCAAGCATCCTGCATCCTGCATCGAACCTAGACCGGCGATTCATTTCACTTATGATATCATACATGTTACAATGCCACTCTCCCAAATCATCCTACCCTCTCCCTCTCCCACAGAGTCCAAAAGGCTATCCTGTACATCTGTGTCTCTTTTGCTGTCTCACGTACAGGTTTAACATTACCATCTTTCTAAATTCCATATATATGTGTTAGTATACTGTATTAGTGTTTTTCTTTCTGGCTTACTTCACTCTGTATAATCGGCTCCAGTTTCATCCACCTCATTAGAACTGATTCAAATGTATTCTTTTTAATGGCTGAGTAATACTCCATTGTGTATATGTACCAACGTTTTCTTATTTGTTCATCTGCTGATGGACATCTAGTTTGCTTCCATGTCCTGGCTATTATAAATAGTGCTGCAATGAACATTGGGATATATGTGTCTCTTTTAAGTCCCCATGCTTATTAAACCTCAGTCAGGCAGTGTCATAAGTACAGCAGTAAAGACAGACACCTTCTAAGCAATGGGAGTAAATTGTTTGTCCTTCATTTGGATCATCAGCCCTTCGAATTTCCCTAACTGCTGCGCCCCCCACCCAGTACCACCTAGCAGTGAGTCCCTTGAATCTAAAAACCCTCTACTTTCAGCCACCACATCACTACAAGGAGTTTAATGGTTATTTAAACCATTTTCTTTCTAATTGTACCTAAAATAATAGCACATCTTACATGGCAAATAGATGAGGGGAAAATGAAAACAGTGACAGACTTCATTTTCTTGGGCTCCAAAAATCACTGTAGTCAGTGACTGCAGCCATGAAATCAAAAGATGTTTGCTCCTTGGAAGAAAAGCTATGACAAACCTAGACAGAATATTTAAAAAGCAGAGACATCATTTTGCCAACAAAGGTCCATCATAGTCAAAGCTATGGTTTTTCAAGTAGTCATATACAAATGTGAGAGTGGCACCATAAAGAAGGCTGAGCACAGAAGAACTGAAGCTTTTGAACTGTGGTGTTGGAGAAGATTGTTGAGAGTCCCTTGGACTGCAAGGAGATCCAACCAGTCCATCCTAAAGGAAATCAACCATGATTCCATTGGAAGGACTGATACTGAAGCTTCAATACTTTGGCCACCTGATGTGAAGAGCCAACTCACTGGAGAAGACCTTGATGCTGGGAAAGATTGAGAGCAAGAGGAGAAGGGGGCAAGAGGATGGCATCACCGACTCGATGGACACGAGTCTGAATAAGCTCCAGGAGTTGGTGATGGACAGGGAAGCCTGGTATGCTGCAGTCCATGGGGTCACAAAGAGTCAGACATGACTGAGTGACTGAACAACAACAATCCTGAGGCTTCTGAGAGAGCAGTTTGTAAACATGGATGCAGATAGAAGCCAGATAACGAGGATTAAGGAGCAAACAAGTGGTATGAAGCGTTTTGTAATCTAATGTATATTCTATTTTATATGTTAACTCAGATTTTTCATAATTGATATGTCTTATTGCCTAGTGGATCACATTGCAATACTCTTCTAATTTTGATTCTTTTGTAAATAGTGCCAACTTCTGGGAATTTAATTTGAATTTTGAAATGCATGTTGAGCTATTCACTGAAAACTTAAAGGATGCAAAACGGTAATGACACCAGAGCACATCATTGTCTCTTATTGTGGTTCTTGATTCTTCTAATTTAGGAAAAACTTTACGTAAGGAAAGCAAAGAACTCATTCACTTAACATAAACGTACGCACTCTATCAGTTTCCAAAATTCATGTCACACTTTACTTCATTTTTTGTTACCACTGAAACTCTGTCTACATTAGAATTCCTGCTAACTAGGGCTTTGTTTTCCCATGAGTTCTCCATGGCCAGCGGAGAATTACGGACATAGTCTTTATCAGCAGGAGAACTAGGCTGCTGCATACAGCTGTCATCTGCTCTAGGTTTTGGTGACCGCATATTTCAACATATCTTGCAGTCATATGATGATTCCACCCCATCTAACAATTCATCCAAGGAACTTTGGTTAAATGCCTTATCTCATGTTTCATGAGGTTTTCCTGGTTATTATTCAATATTCAAGTTGAGTTAGGCAAAGTCACCAACAGGTCAAATAACAGAGTTAGTTTATGCAGTGAGGCTTAATCCTAAATTAATACTGTAACTTCCTTTTGGAGAGGGCTCTGTTCTGAGTTGACAGCTTTTATTGTGGTTTCATGGGATGACGGTACCACTCTTCAGAATATATATTTTTCTAATTTCATTTGCCTAAGATGTCCTCAAAAATTCAAACCTTTGTATTCTTTAAGTACTGATCTTAGGATCCAATCTATTATTCTGGGAATCTCAATAAATTCCTTTCTGCCAAAATTTTCTGGTTTGTAGAATGTAACCAACCATACCACCTCTTCCAGATGCTCTTTAGCCAAGTGAGATATGTGGCAATGCTTTGAACTCATAATGGAAACAGTGTAAATCTGAGATGTTGCTTCTATTATTGCTAATACTACTATTAAGTTATTGACAGAAGGGGGAGCATGATACAGGATGCAGAAGACCTTGGATGAATGCCTGCCCCAACAAACACCAGCTATGAGATGCTGGGCAAGGTTTTTAACATCTCTTATCAGTTTCCTGACCAGAAAATGAAACGTCATACTCCCCACCTTTCTAGCTGCTGGGTTCTTGTGGAGCATCAAGATAAGTAAGATGTATGGACACATTTCACAAAAGGGTAAAAATGGCAACAGTGATTTTGGATATAATCAACTGTTATGATAACAGAGCCTGAACCTTTTCCTTTCTTCCAGTTTTAAACAACCTGAAAGAGCTGGAGGAGACATAAAGCTAGAGTCATGAGACTAGACAAAGAATCCACAGGCTGAGAACATGGTAATTGGGTAAACAGATTCCTAAGCAGCAACTGAGTAAAAGCCTGTCATAATTCACACTGATGGATTCTCTAATGGAATTTGACCCATGGGATTTACAGAGAAAATGTAACAATCTAAACTATAAGCAATTAAATTTAGTTTAATGTCTACCTACCTAATCTCTGTAGGTATTTTGCCAATGCTTTTAACTTCTTAACAGAGTTCTAGACTATTAAAAATCCATGTCACCTTTTTTCTAAGAAAAATAAAATGAGCTTAAATATTCATATTGCTAGGAATAGAAGACTTCCTACTAAAAAGATAGCATATTGAAAGATGTAATTCTATAAAGTCAGAGACACTAGCTGAAATCAATGATGAAGATAAAATATTAACTCCTTTAACCTTGTCTATTTAAAATAATACCTAAGTTGTTTTCTACAATAAGAGAATCAGACAAAGGTAGAAGAGTTTTTGGAGATTTTCTTTTTCATTCTCCTCTGAAAATGTTCAGTTTAACAACCTAGAAAAAGGATTCTGGTTTTTGTAAAGATATTTTTCCTCCCAAGGTGACTATGTATCTAGCCCATCAGAAATCCAGAACAAGTTGAAATAAAGGCCTGGAAATATTTTCAAATGGACATCTCCCACTGATGATGAAATCCCCTCACTCCCCATTAACACTCTATAAAAACATGAAGAATATCTGCTAGGGCTCTGAACTTAGACACCAATCTTCCCAAAAGACAACTACTTCCACCCAAACAACTGGTCCTCCTTTCCTACTTGTCAGCACTGCTTGCTGAGAATGGCCGTGTTTGGTCTCTTAATCAAACCTTGATGACGGGCTGACATCACTGCAAACGTTTTCACTTACTCTTTGGCAACACTTAAATCCTTGCCAAAGGCCAGTCAGTAAGTCAGAAAGCACTGTTAGTGCGAGGCTGGTGCAGGGGGGTGTGTGACTGTCAGCTAGCAATCTGTGGTGATGACAGGAGGGAAATTTAGGAGCTGAAATCATTTTAAAGGTCACTCAGTGTACAGAACAAAAGATCTCTAATTTAGAAAAGGAAACAGAATTCTGGGACATAGAAGCATCAGGATGCTGCTGTCTGAGTCCTCTGAAAATTCACTATCCACGCCTTGATTGCAAAGACCACTTAACAACCTGATACAGCTTAAACGAATAGCTATTTGCTTCAGCAGCAGTGTAAAATAATCTGGTAAAATGGGAATGCCAAATAACGTACCAGTGGTTCAACTGTCTGCTTTTTCTAATTTAGTTTTTGAGGTAACACTGATGTATAACACTGTATGTGTCATATGTACATTATTTTCCTACTTCTGTATATACCACAGCATGCTCACCACCAAAAATTTAGTTCCCATCCATCAACACAGAGTCATTCACTTTACCCATCTTCCCTTTCCTGCTGTCCCTTCCCTTCTGGCAACCACTATTCTGTTCTCTGTGTCTCCATGTTTGTTTTTGTTTGGTTTGGTTTGTTCATTTATTTACTTTGTTTGTTTTTTATATTCCACATATAAGTGAAATCATACAGTATTTGTTTTTCTCTGTATGACTTATTTCACTTAGCACATTACCCTCAAGGTCCATCCATATTGCAAATGGCAATCATTCATCTTTTTAAATGACTGAGTAGCATTCTAATGAATATATATATATATATATATCTCACATCTTTATTTTTTAAAGAGATTTGCAGTATTCTTTCTCCTTTGAAAAATAGTTTTATTTCTTTATTTATTTATTCTTGGCTGTGCTGGGTCTCCACTGCTGCATGGGTTTCTCTCTAGGGACAGCCAGTGGGGGCTACTCTCTAGTTGCAGTGCTTGCAGGGCTTTTCGTAGCAGTGGCTTCTCTTCTCGTGGAGCACGGGCATAGGCAGGCGTCAGTAGGTGGGGCTCCTGGGCTCCCTAGCACAGGCTCAATAGTTGTGCCACAGGGGCTTAGTTGCTCTGCAGCATGTAGGATCTTCCCAGATCAGGGGTCAAACCCATGTCTCCTGCATTGGCAGGTAGATTCTTTACCTGAGCCACCAGGGAAGCTCCTTACTTTTTGAAAAAATTTCAAACTTGAATTGCTAAATAGAGTTTAAAATTCTTAGCAGAAGCTCTCAGTGAAAAGCTATTACATATATTGTTGTTCAGTTGCTTAGTCATGTCT
Source organism: Neotragus moschatus (assembly GCA_006410615.1). Classification (NCBI taxonomy): domain Eukaryota; kingdom Metazoa; phylum Chordata; class Mammalia; order Artiodactyla; family Bovidae; genus Neotragus; species Neotragus moschatus. The sequence goes on from SJYA01002750.1 coordinate 2,023,972, forward strand.
GACTCCTTGCAGCCTTATGGAGTGCAGCATGCCAGACTTCCCTATCCTTCACCATCTCCCAGAGTTTGCTCAAACTCATGTCCATTGAATCAGTGATGCCACCCAATCATCCCATCCTCTGTCATCCCCTTCTCCTCCTGCCTTCAGTCTTTCCCAATGAGTAGGCTCTTTGCATCAGGTAGCAAAAGTATTGGAGCTTCAGCTTCAGCATCAGTTCTTCCAATGAGTATTTAGGGTTGATTTCCTTTAGGAATGGCTGGTTGGATCTCCTTGCAAACCAAAGGACTCTCAAGAGTCTTCTTCAGAACCACAAAGGCATCAGTTCTTTGGTGCTCAGCCTTTTTTATTGTCCAGCTCTCACATCTGTACATGACTACTAGAAAAACCATAGCTTTGACTCTAAGGACCTTTGTAGGCAAAGTAATGTCTCTGCTTTTTAATACACTGTCTAGATTCGTCATTACATGTATACTTTATGACTAAAATTTTGTGAGTATAATATACTAAATCTTTGACGAATCATATTTAAAAGGAACATGAATCATTAGAAGATAGTAATAGTAGGTCCATGCCTGAATTGAGATCATCACTTTTCTCTTTTTCTAAAACTGGAGAAAGCTTGGAAGAACACAGTGGCTTCAGTCTACTGAACACCACATTCCGGACCTGGGTTGATCACTTATAAGACTTGCCAGAGAGATCTGGTATAGTTTTACTCTCCAAACTCTCACTGACTGTGTTTTTTGTTTTGTTTTGTTTTCCTTTTTTTCTGAGCTAAAGAGGACACTTGTTCTGCCATCATTAAGAAGCCCAGGCAGGCCAGGGCTGAACTCTGACAAGTAAGGGCAAGAGCAATGGGGACCGTCTGCTTTCCCTCTCATCGCCACTTAAAAACAAGGGAGAAGGGACGTAATATACAGCATAGTGACTATAATCAACAATATTGTATTGTACACTTGGAAGCTGCTAGGACAGTAGTCCTTTAATGTTCTCACCATACATAAAAATGGTAATTATGTGAGGTGATGGATGTTTTAACTAGCCCTATTGTGGCGATTAGTTTGCAGTAAATGCATGTATCAAACCATCACGTTGTACACTTTAAACTTATGAAAGTTTATATACCAATTATATATCTCAATAAAGCTAGCAACAAAAGAAAACAAAACAAGGGAGGTCCAGTAGGTACCAGAAAGGGCTGCATTGGTAAAATAAAAAGGATAGAAGAGAAGGTTCTCAAAGGCACCAGGAGACTCATCACAGAAGGCACACTGCATTTCTAGTACCCACCAAAGAGTGAATTCACTTGGGTAAATCAGGCTTGCAAACCCAGTCAACACCCAGTGACCTACACACAACTTATTTATACTATGGATTCTCTGCTTAGGACTCTGGGATATGGTCTGTAATTATTTATCTGAGTGAAAATTCTGCACTTGTTAAGTGGCAGTGAGTCCACAGTGATGTGTGACCTCCACCGGATCTGTCGTTAGATAAGAGGGACCAGCCTGAGGATCCAGAGACCTGAGGCCAATAATCACCTGCTCCATGCCAGGTTGGCCCCACTGGGTAGGTGAGTGGGTTTCTGCTGGATGAGAAGTGGGGTCGAAAGGAGAGAGAAAAAGCAGCAGCAACTACTGGGCCTTGTGACATTGGAACTTGGCTGAGATGGTGAGGACGCTGATTGCTCAGATAACTATAGTTTCTGGTAGTGGGAAGAGTTATCTCCTCCACTGTCTCCTGAAGCTAATGCTTCCCTTCACTTCTATGTGCAAGTGAGAGAGTTTCCAGACACCACTTTCAGTTCAGTTCAGTTCAGTCGCTCAACTCTTTCAGTTCAGTTCAGTTCAGTCGTGTCCAACTCTTTGTGACCCCATGAATCGCAGCACACCAGGCTTCCCTGTCCATCACCAACTCCCAGAGTTCACTCAGACTCACGTCTATCGAGTCCGTGATGCCATCCAGCCATCTCATCCTCTGTTGGCCCCTTCTCCTCCTGCCACCAATCCCTCCCAGCATCAGAGTCTTTTCCAGTGACTCAACTCTTCGCATGAGGTGGCCAAAGGACTGGAGTTTCAGCTTTAGCATCGTTCCTTCCAAAGAAATCCCAGGGCTGATCTCCTTCAGAATGGACTGGTTGGATCTCCTTGCGGTCCATTTTACTTAGAGGGTTTCAACAGGAGCAGGTCTTTCTATTTACAGCATTACTTTAAAAATCACCTGGCCCTGTTAGACTAGGTGAACCACCATATAAAAGGCAGACTCACCTTGACAACAAGTTAAGCTCAAGACCTTGGAGTGAGTCCGCCTGTTAAAAGAAAATGTCCAAGACTTACTCGGTTATTGTTGCTTTCGAGCTGTAGACATCCCGCTTCCTTTGTCTGTGTCACGAGCCACTCTTTCCCCTTCTTAATGAAAACAAGAGGGAGTGATTACACCTCCTGGGGCTGTGCCATTTATGCCGTCTGAAAGGCACTTAAACGAGTGGCACATTGTCTCACACATCTGGAGTTTACCAAATTAGCCAATTACACTGGAGCTCATAAAACGAGGCCTTAAATGTCATTTAACTAGAAAATATTATAATCACCAAGTGGTCTGATTGTAAGATGATACTTGGGGCAACATCAGTGGTTACCAGAAAACAAATCGTGAAACAAAACACAGTTCAAATGCCCCCCAAATGCAACCACATATTTTCTACAGTAATACTTTCTGAGGAATACCATATTTCTGAAGGCACCAGCAATCAACATGTTTCTCATTTGAAACTAAGCATAATCTGACCTCCTTGTTTCCTAGTGATTTGCCTTGGGCAAACCAATGCCCAAGCATTTTTCTCATAAGAAAACTAAGGAACAAGCAGAAGGAGAGCAGACTGATGGAAACCCATGAATTCATCAGAAATATGGTGCTCTCTGCAAGAGGTGGCACAATGATTAGATTAAGAGTCTGGAGTTGTCAGAAGTTTGCAGTGTCGTCTCAGAATCGACAGGATTTGATTGACTGAACATTTAATGGTCTCTCATACTTCACTTGAAGGCAGAGATAAAAACTGCTTTAAATTGCTATGTGATTTGAGGGTAGGAATATCAAAGGTTTTAGAAAAGCTATTTAAAAATTAGAGGTTTACAGCCACTACTTCCACATTGTCTTCTTTTCATTTAATAAACAACGGAATTTGGTGTTTAGTGAAAGGTGATACAGTGTAATGGAAAAACCATGGTATGTCACTAGTACCTGTTTGACTTTGGGCAAGTTAANGAATATCAAAGGTTTTAGAAAAGCTATTTAAAAATTAGAGGTTTACAGCCACTACTTCCACATTGTCTTCTTTTCATTTAATAAACAACGGAATTTGGTGTTTAGTGAAAGGTGATACAGTGTAATGGAAAAACCATGGTATGTCACTAGTACCTGTTTGACTTTGGGCAAGTTAACTCCTCTATCAGTTATCTCACACAAAATACAAAAATACATAATGATGCTGGGTTGTGTTGAGACTAGTGCTGTGTTGAAATAAAGGTATGAAAAAACGTCCCTAGCACAGTGCCTGGTACACTGAAGAAAATAAACATTATTTTCACATCTTTCTTTACCTATGTCACCAGACTACCTTAAGTTCTGTTTAAGACACTCCACTAGGTGCTTTTGTTAGGGGAACTGCTGACTGAAACTGACTGCCCTGGCCAGTTACCATAGTAATATTTGCATGAGTTATCTTACAAGAGAAGGTTCTGGTAAGGAATGTGGAACTAACAAGCTACCCCCAACTGGAAGAATTTTGGATAGGTTAAAAGGAGAGGGTAGACTCCAGTCCACATGTCCTACCAACCTCCCAGAATCCTTCTTGCTGGAATCCATCTTGGCTGAGCAATGCACATGCCACCAGGAATGACCCTGAGTCACAGTGATTGGCCAGAGACAAGCCAAAAACTAACCTGATTACCATAAAACCTGAGACCGTGAGCCACGAGGAAGAGCAGTTCTCTTAAGTTCCCTGACCCTGCTGTGCTCGACCCCAGTGCCCCTTCCCAATAAAGTCTCTTGCTTTGTCAGCAATGCATCTCTTTGGACAGTTCATTTCAGAGTGTTAGACAAGAGCCCACTCTCAGGCCTTGGAAGTAGTCCCCCTTTCCTGCAATACTTTCAGAGAAGAGTGAGGAGGTAGGTAGTCCTGTTTGTATTTTTTTAAGCAAAATTTATAATCCCTTCAGTTCAGTTCAGTCACTCAGTCGTGTCCGACTCTTTGCGACCCCAGGCCTCCCTGTCCATCACCAACTCCCGGAGTTCACTCAGACTCGCGTCCATCGAGTCAGTGATGCCATCCAGCCATCTCATCCTCTGTCATCCCCTTCTCCTCCTGCCCCCAATCCCTCCCAGCATCAGGGTCTTTTCCAACGAGTCAACTCTTCACATGAGGTGGCCAAAGTACTGGAGCTTCAGCTTTAGCATCATTCCTTCCAAAGAAATCCCAGGGCTGATCTCCTTCAGAATGGACTGGTTGGATCTCCTTGCAGTCCAAGGGACTCTCAAGAGTCTTCTCCAAGACCACAGTTGAAAAGTATCGATTCTTCGGCGCTCAGCCTTCTTCACAGTCCAACTCTCACATCCATACATGACTACTGGAAAAACCATAGTCTTGACTAGACGGACCTCAGTTGGCAAAGTAATATCTCTGCTTTTGAATATGCTATCTAGGTTG